>JACEGR010009895.1:0-22850 GCA_014170235.1 Listronotus bonariensis
CTAAGGTCTGTTGATGGTCTGTGAAAATATAGACATTTCGCTATACCATCGTCTCATATCTTTTAAAAAGTTAAGTCGAAAGGATACGTCCCGAAGAAGTCTAAAGTTTTGGAAGGAGAACAAATATTAAAATTTATTAAGAAGGCTCTGATGATATCTACTTGGTACACAAAGTCATATTGGTAATGGGTGTTTTTGGAGGTTTAAGACGAGATGAGTTGGTCAAAATGACTATTGATGACATTGAAGATAGAGGAACAGTCTTGGTTATAAAGGTACCAGAAACTAAAACTTCAACTTCAAAAAGTTTTACTTATCATTGAAGAAGATTTGGGCCTTTAATTTAATAAAAGTACACAACATTAAGACCAGCTGGAATAAAGGAGCGAAGATTCTTTCTTACCTATAGAAAGGGTCGATGTACAGTACAACCCATTGGAAAAAATACCATAGGAAGCGTCCAACATTGATCGCAAATTTTTAAAACTGGATAATGCAGAAGCTCACCGGCCACTGTTGCGTCGCACATCGTCAACTTTACTTGTTGAGGCAGGTGCTTCGTTTGAAATGCTAAAACAACATGGGAAATGGAAAAGCTCTTCGAGTAGCTGAGAGGATATATGAAGAAAGTATTTCATTCAAAACAAGTAACCAAAATGATTGCCAATTCAGTTAATTCCGGAGTTAATTCCGTATCGACTATTGAAAATTTTTAATGGACTGTTCTTCTATACAAAATAGCGTTAGTGCTACCACCGCTGCTACCATCACAAGAAACACCGACCATTCTATAGTGGGATCAGCTACATTTCCGGGACATTTTCAAGTTGTAATTTTTATTTTGGAAATAAAGTTAATTTTTAGTATTGTTTAAAGAAAAATTATTTTTGTATAAACTTGATCTTTATTGTGAGAGAAATAAAATTGGATAAGCAATAAAATTTCCATATTAGAGATTAGGGCATTATAAGCGGGCATTATCATAATGCCCGCTTATAATGCCCTAGGTGTGATAGCAGGTATTATTGCTACCATAACGTATTCCGTTTCTACAGGTATTACAGATCAATAATAGATGGGTAAAAACTACTTTTTGAGATCAAAGAAGTATACCTTTTTTGACTAAAATTAAATGCTGTTTTATTATTTTCACTCATCAAATGTGCATACAGGAGGTCAAGAAAGTTATGACCATTTTAATCAATTAATGTTATTGTGTGTGGCGCCATCTAGTGGTAATGGCAAAATAGATATCATATTTGTGTTCGTCATCCCAAATAGTAAGAGTACATCAAATTTCATTTTAATCTGTTCAGTGGATTCCGAGATATTTCACTAAATCTTTGGTAAAAATTAGTTTTAACACCCTGTAGAACGAAAACCAATAACATTTTGCTAAGCGACTACGAGACACAATGTATATAAAACTTTTAATTCTATAGAAGAAAAACAATTGTTACCAGGATAATCTGGATTGCTGCTGGGGCCAAATTCGTAAAAAATATAATTTATCAACAAATTGTGCCATATTACTTGCTGCCCTTCTGATTGGCCTATTAAAGTGGTCATCGCCAACAAACTAAAAAAGAAATATTATTTATCTTAAAAAGGTTTGTTTCTAATATATGTAACCACACTCCTGGACAAAAAAAAAAACAAGACAAACAAAATTTTAATAAATAACTTGTATTTTGACCCAAAAACTGTGGAATAATGTATCGTTACAATTTTTTCCAGTGTATTGGGTTTTAAAGCTTTTTTTCTTAACATTTTCTTTTTTTATTTATATCAGTTTTTCTATTTTAAAAAAAAAATACACATTTTTAAATTAAACAATGAAATTTGTCTTTATTTTTAACTTTTGAATATAGGTATGTTTGGTTAAATCTTGATATTTTGACATAAGGAATCTGTGGTTTTTCTGTGTACCATTAATAAGCGGACACCCTGTATACAGGGTGTTATTTAATAAGTGTCCGATATTTCAGAGAGTGATTTTTCAAGTATTTTTAAGGTAAAAAGTTCCTATGAACGTGTGGTCTAAGATGCTTCGCTTTCAAGATACAGGGTGTCAAAAATGAGGAGAAGATTGGATGCGTGCCTACAGGCAGGGGGTGGGCATTTCAACATTTATTGTGATTTTGATCTGGTTTTTCATCCTGTTTTTATTTAGTGTTCGTCTGTTATTTTTTTTTAATATTTCATGTTGATTAAAAAAGTTAATTTACAAAATTGTTTCATTTTTTTCAAAACACATGCATCGATTTCAAACCAAACCAAACCAAACCAAAATATTTCGAAAACGATTGCTCCTAGCGTCATCTAATAAGAGTACCTTTTTTACGTAAAAATGACTAAGGAATCCATTTCTTTTAACAAAAATGTAAATACAGGGTTGTACAAAAAGTCATGAGCCTTTGAAAGTGAGAATATACATGTGGCTAGCGCCCTCTACAAGTAAGAGCTAAATTAAGAACAAATTCAAATTTCTCATGTCAAAAACCCCCAGGTACCAATTTTCGTTCGGAAATCGGCATTATTTAGGAAATTATGCAGAAAAAACATAAATAAAAATAAAACTTTGACACCCTGTATCTTGAAAGCGAAGCATCTTAGACCACACGTTCATAGGAACTTTTTACCTTAAAAATACTTGAAAAATCACTCTCTGAAATATCGGACACTTATTAAATAACACCCTGTATACATACATACAATTGAAGCTAATAAAAGCGTGTTAAAAGGAAATGTTAAGAAAATCAAATTTTAAAGAGTAAATATTATAATATGCCTTATCAACAATAAAATCCAATAGTTTTTACCATCATTCAATTAAAAGTAATTGTAGATTGTGGTTCTTTATTCCAAAGTTTTCATGTTTTAAAGAATAATGGGGCGATACTATAATATAGTAGGGGCTAGATTTTATTCATTCTGAGAGGGATTTCGCAAAGTATCTAATGTAAATAAACCCTTTTATGAACAATGATTTATTGTACAATAAAATAATACGCCCGACGAGTTTATAATTCTTTACGGCACGTGTCAACTTTTATAGCAGGACAGAGACGAAATAAGACGATGTTTTCTAAGTACGTAATACGCGTTTTAGCAATATTTTTTTATTTATCTAAAAAAGATGTAATCAGGCTCTGTCAGAGACTATATGTGCTTTCAAAGGGTTTGTTTACTTTATCATTTTTTGTGCACTTGGCGCTATTGCTTTCAAAATGAATTAATGGTGGTTCAGACTTACAACAATAACGTCTGTTCATTAATTTAGGTAAGCAGTCTTACCTGGTTAAGAGCATTTAAATTTGAAGCTATGGGCAACAATCCGAAATAGTTATATTTAATTTTTCCTCCAGCTGCAAGTCGGGTAACAACATTTCTTGTCATACTATAAGGAGGTAGGTTATTAATGGCCACATCGTAAAATAATAAGTAAAATCTTAGAAGATCTGAAAAAATAATAGTTAAGGATCTCTGGACCATTTTTACCATTTATAACTAATTTTTCGTAAGTAACTTCATTTTGACAGGACGCCCAACTTTTCCCCTTATAACAATTTTCGTTGGTGGTAGCTTACAGGGGTAGCAAGAATTAAATGTGTTGATTTGACGAATATTAAAAATTTATTTCTAACAGGAATTTTCTTTGTTTATTTTTAAAATAATTATCTAAACAAACCGAAAAAACATTTGTCCTATAAAATGTAAGGTTTTATCAAAGATTCCCCCACCACCAACCAGTGGCGGCTATTCAGGTGTAGTAAGTGAAGTGCCACTTCACCAAAAATAAATAATAAAACATAAAAAACCATATTACTATTATTCAATTTATTTTTCTCATTTCTATTCTTTATTTGGAAAATTCGCCATGAAAAATCTAGCATATAAATTAACCGCTGGCGCGAGTCGCTTTCCTCCGCGTTCGGCAACGCGACAAGTGTATTGCAAATATAAAACGGACAGAAGTATACACCTCATGCGGGGTTTTGTTTACGCTTTGACGCTCCGTTGCCATGACAACGCTATACTTGCCGGCGGCCAAAATCTGGGGTGGAAGTATCAGATGTATTGCTTGGTAAATCGCTAGCCTTAAAAAGATTGTATAGGTTTTGGTCTTTTCGTTGGTTTTCACGTATTATTTCGATTATTTCCGTTTGAGTATTATTAGAGACAGTGATTTTTTTACAGGAAGAAATTAAAGGACAGTACAAGGCACTTTTATATAAAATATTAGATCATATTTTGATGAAAATGGAAGTAAGATTCGAAGATTGTTACAAACTACAATTTCTTTGACTTGCTGATACTGCAAAGTTTGGCCAGTATAACCAAACTTTTTCCACTGATTCTTTTCAAAATTTATTGGATATAAATGCCGAACCATTTCCAAAAAATTAGCGGCTCAAAAATAAAATTGACCTAAAATTTGCTGATAAAAGTTATAGAAATATTTCATTGCAGCAGTTAGTGAAACAAGTTGAGGCAAATAAAGACATTTTAACCGAGGAGTATAAACTTTTTTCGCTAATTTTAACGATATCGTCGACAAGCGTGTCAGTGGAACGGAGTTTTTTCTTGTCTTAAGCGTTTAAAAACTTTCTTAATAAACACTATATCCCAAGATAGACTTTTATCTTTGGCCAATATTTCAATTTAAAAGGAGCTTCTACAGGAACTGATAAAAATTTAACCATTTTATTATGATATATAATTGATAAATTTGCTGCATTAAAAGATAGAAGGATTGATTTGATGTATAAAATTTAGGTAAGTTTAGATATTAGGACTTTTTACTTAGACTTTTGATAGCTGAGTATTTTCAATTTTGCTAAAATGGTGAATGCGCTTTTTTTCTTCCTGCACCACACCTGTTTTTAGACCCGCGAGACGCCACTGGTGTATAATTAGAAATGATAAAAGTGTCTGGCAATAAAAAAAATATATATTTGGTTAACCTATCCAAAGACAAGAAATTAAAAATTAGGTTTCTTAAAATGTTTTCAAAACCTTGGATTATTACCTCTGTACGGGTATAATGCGAACTAATAAACGCAACCACTACCGCCAGCCACACAGCCCAGGGTGTATTCAGAAAAGAAAGGAGGACATTTTTAGACAGGCGCGCCGCCACTGCCACCAACATGTATGATTAACGATGTCATGAAAAATGACTTTAAGTTGTTTAAGCATATTTTTTTTTGTTGATTAAATAATATTTATATAATTTAACACCCACATTGTCCTACAAATTGCGTGGTACGTCATCCTGGTTTTTTGATATGCATCAAAACAACATATAGCAAACACTATTTGCCGGCAATGTACATTTTTCATATTGGCATTGATGGTAAAGCATTGGCAATTGGTGGCAATATTATGCCAACATCTTATACGCATTAAAAGTCAACCCTAAATAAACACTTAATTGCCAATAAATTTTACATGCAGGCGAATTGCCGGCAAGCATACAAAAATGGCGGCATACCAATCCTGATTAAATAAAGCACGCGTTTTTGTTGCAGGCAAATAAATATTGGATTTTTGAAGGCAAACCTTCAACGCATATTCATACTTTTAAACCATATTATTAACATTGGTATTTAACTAACATTAAAGCAATTTTTTTGATCTGTTTTATTTATAATGGCAGCTAAACAACATTATTTTATGTTTTTTTACATAATTTAAAGGAAATGGCCTTTTCATAACATTTTATTGTTAAAAATCATGCAAATAAAAATTAGGTCAAACAAAATGTTTATTATGTATTTTGGAGCGAATAAAAATAAAATGATGGTAAAATTAGCTACGTTAATTTCGACCGAAGGTGACCGCTTTGTGCATTTGTTTTCTTACGTGGTTTTCTAGCTTTTTAGTTTCTTTTAAAGAAAAGAGTTTTTAATAGACATAATTAAATGTATTCATTACCTAATAAGTGTGTGTTGTGTGATTAATTGGTGATGGCTAGTCGAGAAGGCAAGATATTCAAGTAGACTGTTAGAGCTGTAAACATTTTGTTTAAAACTTTATTAAAAGTTTTAAAGACGTGTTAATAAAAAATATTATATATATTTAATAGTTTTTTTGACATACCGATCAGGTCTGGAAAATCGCTTTTTATCGTCTAAACCGTACCCATTAGACAAAAATAATTCGAGAGCGGTCTGGCGGTACCCCTGTGAAACGATCAAATATCAGTAAGAAGTTTTTTTCCTCATTTTAATTTTCAAATAAAATATCGCATCATTTTAGCTTTTAAAAAAGTATATGCGACAATTTTCGTCAATAAGACGTCAGCTTGCTGCTTGGGAGTATCTGCATTTGCCCACTTTCGTGTCTTTTGTTATCTTTTGCCAATAACTTATTAATGATGGATGCCATCATCTTAAACGCAATTTTTTGCCAATAACTTATTAATGACGGAGTGGTTTTTTTCAAGGATACCTCAGAAACGACTGCCAAAATCAACATTTACTAAGTATACCCTTTTTTATGTGTAAATTACATACAAAGTGTCTCAAAAAAGTTAATACGTTTTTAATTTGTTCAAGACACCGCAGATAGCGCCCTCTAAGGTTAACAATTAAAATTGATAGAAATTTTTTTATTTATGACCTTTTAAAACCCCTATTGACCAAATATTGTGACAATAAATTTGTGACACCCTGTATCTCCAAAACCATCCGTTTTTTTGACTAAGGTAAGGTGGGTTAGATCTTAGGAATATAATTTCGGAGCCCGGAATTTCGAGATCTAGTCCCTTCTACAGTCCTGAAACCTTTGGGATTAAATTACTTAAATCCTGGTATTTTCGGGATTAATAAATAAATTTAATTTTTTCAAAACAATATTAAATAAAACAAAACGCACTTCTCAGTTTTTCTGTTAAATTATCAAGTTGTCAATGTCATAATGTCAATTAAAATAAAAAGTCAGCCATTTTAATTTTCCAGTTGATTTTTGTTAGGTATACGCGGTCTTACTAGAAGAAAGTTATCCAAAAGCTACACTTTGCATCACGCAAGTTATTAGTATTTTGCAGTGAAATATGTTTATTTAAAATATATTTTACTTTTTATTATTTATAGGGTTTATTGTTGCCTTAAGTTTGTTGTAATATATTACAAATTACAAATGTTTTAATGCGATCAATTAAGGTCAAAGCACACTAGACGCTCAGGTCTCGGTACGCTCACGGACCGATCAAATATTTTAGAAGCTTTTTAAATGAATGACCTTGAATGGCATTTAACTAGGTAAGATATTTGATTGATCTGTGAGCGTACCGACACCAGAGACAAGAATGAGACGCGTTACTGGTCCTGGAAATTTGTTCATTACGTTTTATCTCTCTCTGGTTTAACGCAAGTTCCTATAACTATGTCTCTATCATTTATCATGGGAGGTAATCGCAGAGGGTGCAATCATCGCCTTTTCATGGTGGCCAAGTTGTTTACAATTTCTGCATGAAAACTTTAATGTCTTTCTTTGGCTAAAACCTGATTATACTATATACCAAGAATCGAATATTTTTAACTTGACTACGCTGCCACAGGCAGTCACCCGAAATGTTATTCGATATTTCTGTTTGATATTTTTAAATGGCCGATTTGTTTGGACGCATCGTTTACATTTTTTGTGATTTATTGTGTGTTTCGTAGTGTTTTACCTTTAATTGGACTTTGAATATTGACTTTTATAAGTGATCACAGTGTATATATTAAATTTGTGCTTTACAACAGATAATTTAAGGTAATATTGACATGGTTATCTGTAAGAAAAAATCTTTATGAAAACCACATAAATGACATTTTTAATTAGATGTGTGTAATTATTGAACTAAACCCCAATATTTTATATTAATAGGAAACAAAAACAAGTACCTAATATTAAGGGAAAAAATGGCACAGCTATATAATTTGAATTTGGCGGGCAAACGATAAAGTCGACTCACGCGCCATCTTTGTTTACCTTCCTTGAAGACAGACAAGGAAGGCCCAGAAGCTATCTCACTCTCTCGGATAATTTATTTACATTTAGTTGCTCGTCTCTCTTGTCTTTGCCGACACCTGAGCTCCTAGTGTGCTTTGACCTTTAGAGATTATGAGAGGGTATGTCGATGTTGCAGAAAAACAGTTTTATTTTTTTTATTAGGGTTGATTTTTTTATAACAATTAGATTGGTTTTTGTTTTGAGGATAAAACTTTTTTAAAGAAAGTTATATAAAACTAAAAGTTTATTTTGTAATATTTTCGCATTTATTTGTACCCTACCCTTAAAGCCCGGGATCCCGGGATTGAAAAAGGCTCGGGAATATATCCTCTAGTTAGATTGTTGTATTTTAGCCTCAGGTATCTGGAAGAGCTTTTCTTCCGCACCGTTCAGAGACACCCTGTATACAGATTTTATAATTTCTTACTTGGAACCAGTGAAACACCAGCAGCTTCATTACTGTTGAAACCCATTAACACAGGAACTTTGGTAAAATTACCAGCCTTCTGCAAATCGTCACTAGGCCCTGTAAGAACAGCTCCAGGAACATTACTTGGTTCAACGACAGGTGCATAGGGAAGACCTCTTAGACCATTTGTTAAGAATACCTGTAAAAAGTTTAAAGGTAGGCAAATTTTATTGAAAATACAAATTATCACTTGTAATACCACTAGTGCTAAATTTATTTCCGGAAGTTTTTTCAAGGCCACGAATATTTTGAAAATTATAAATTTTCTTTTGACGGAATAATTTAAGCACGTGTGGTATTCGGTAAGAAAATTTGACACCAAGTTTGTGTTAAATTATATTCTTTAAATTAATATTTGTAACTTTGACACGAGCTTTAAAATTTTACTATAAAATAATTATTTTTTATTTTACCATTGTAGTTGCAAATATATTTAATTTTAGAGTTTATCATTGTTTATTCTTTTATATTATATAAAAATACCTATGTATAATATTACAGTTTAAATAGTAAAAATAGTTTATTTTAATTTTTTAAACCCATACCTTGCTTTCGTTTGCTCTTCACTTATGTCTGGTACTTCAGTCTTATGATTTTATTATACTAACTGTAGTTGTTTAAAATTGTCTTTTAGGGTCTTAAAACCTTACATTATTTTATATTATGTTATGTCTGAAATACTACAACTGGTACAAAATAACATTTTCTTAAATTATGTATGTGAATGACAGACATGACGTTAAAACAAATTCAATAACCCATATAACATTTTTTGCCGGCGTTGTACATTTAATTTACTGGCATTGCCAACACTCTTTAATGGCAAGGCATTGCCAAAAAGGTATCAAAAAACGCGAAAGTGGGCAATTGGCCGTTATTAGGCCACGTGTTGCAGATAAAGTGATGGCATCCGTCATTAATAAGTTATTGACAAAAAAATGCGTTTAGGATGATGGCATCCATCATTAATAAGTTATTGGCAAAAAGATAACAAAAAGACACGAAAGTGGGCAAATGCAGATACTCCCAAGCAGCAAGCTGACGTCTTATTGACGAAAATTGTGGCATATTCTTTTTTTTTAAAGCTAAAATGATGCGAAATTTTATTTGAAAATTAAAATAGGAAAAAACTCCTTACTGCATGCAATTTCCTTGCAATGCAAAGTACCATCTCTCGGAACACTGTCTAACTTGGAGATGCAGATTTTAACACTAGCCGAAGATATTTCTTTCAAAGCTAAGTGAGATCACCTACCGCAGACCGCTCACGAATTATTTTTGTCTAATGGGTACGGTTGAGACGATAAAAAGCGAAGATATTGCAGAAACGTAGTAGTTTATTGTCCATTATTAACACGTCTTTAAAACTTTTAATAAAGTTTTAAACAAAATGTTTACAGCTCGTAACAGTCTACTTGAATATCTTGCCTTCTCGACTAGCCATCACCAATTAATCACACAACACACACTTATTAGGTAATGAATACATTTAATTATGTCTATTAAAAAACTCTTTTCTTTAAAAAAGAAACTAAAAAGCTAGAAAACCACCTAGAAAAGAAATGCACAAAGCGTTCACTTTCGGTCGAAATTAACGTAGCTAATTTTACCATTATTTTATTTTTATTCGCTCCAAAATACATAATAAACATTTTGTTTGACCTAAGTTTTATTTGCATGATTTTTAACCATAAAATGTTATGAAAAGGCCATTTTCTTTAAATTATGTAAAAAAACATAAAATAATGTTGTTTAGCTGCCATTATAAATAAAACAGATCAAAAAAATTGCTTTAATGTTAGTTAAATACTAATGTCAATAATATGGTTTAACAACTATGAATATGCGTTGAAGGTTTGCCTTCAAAAATCCAATATTTATTTGCCTGTAACAAAAACGCGTGCTTTATTTAATCAGGATTGGTATGCCGCCATTTTTGTATGCTTGCCGGCAATTCGCCTGCATGTAAAATTTATTGGCAATTAAGTGTTTATTTAGGGTTGACTTTTTAATGCGTATAAGATGTTGGCATAATATTGCCACCAATTGCCAATGCTTTACCATCAATGCCAATATAAAAATTTACATTGCCGGCAAATAGTGTTTGCTGGGTTGCTATCCTTCAAAATTCTCTTTTAATTTTCAAAAAAAAAAATCCATAATTTTTTGAAAAAAAAGGAAATTAATAAAATAGTACTTTTTCCTACCGTCGCAGCTGATAGCCATCCAACCTTTTGTAGCTTTTCAGCTTCAATTTTTCTCAAACCAGTTACTAAACCAGCAGTATTTATATAAAAAACTCCAAGATTTAGTGCAACCAATTTCGCTGTTTCCCGGGCTCTGGTACACAAACTCCATAAGTTTAGTGAGGTACCACTGTTCATTATAGCTTTATGAAATAATCCTGGAAAAATAGTTATTAAAAGCTGATAAAAATACTTAATAGAGACATTTTGCACCCCTTATTTTGCAATTCCGTTGTGGTTAACGTTATTCTGAGATTGCGCAGTAACGCAAACATGATCCGTTATCGTTATTAACCATACTGGACTCCTTTAATTACGGATGAATACCGAAGAGCTTATCGTTATCGTTATCGTTATTGTTAAACTGCGTGGTTGTCGGATTGTAGAAATTTTAATATTAATTATTTAAAAGGTTAAAATTTTAATGCCGTATTCATTAAAATATCATTTATACCTAGGCTCTAATTAGCGGAAAAATCTATAGCAGTAAGAAAAATGCACTTGCACTTTTACGGATATTCTAAATCAGTAATTAATTTAGATGTTACAATCTGGCACACTTGCTTTTTATTCTACTCCCAAACCTTACCTTACTTTTTATGTTTTGCTTATACTGTATTGTTTGCATCTACTTTAAAAAACGAAATCAGCAGAAGTGTTTGCATATATTTAAATATGAATTTATATCTTATGAAGAATAAAAGTAAATACTGATTTTTCGTTAACTTTAAAATGGGTGAACCACAGGCAAAAATAAGGTTATGTGTCGAAAGCGCAGACGCAAGATATATTTCTTAAAAGAGGCTGCAAAATCTCTGTCTAAAACTGCTGCCGTAATCGTTATGTTTAATAACGATAACCATAAGGAGGCCAAAAACGTCTGTTATTTTAAGAGGTGCAAAATGTCTCTATTGTTAGTCGTGTGTTAAATGTTTTAATGCAAGTCACTTTAGCCATTTCTAGAGATTTTTTATCATTTTGTGCTATTTTTCATTTTTTAAAATTTGAGGGTAGTATTTCAGTTCAAGGGTTTTATAGAAACGATATTTATTGTTTTTTGATATTTTCCTTAGTGTTGAACAGTGGCGTAGATAGTATTTTCAAATTACCTACTATATCTAAACATGAGACCCAAACCAAATTTATACCAGATGCCAGTCAAGATCGTTTGACTAGGTAAGGTTGCCTCGTAAGCCTTGCAACATGGCGGACGATACGTCACATATGTATTTTGCTCATTATTTAATGAAGTTTTTAACAGTGTAGTTTGTGTTTTTTGTCAATAATAAAGAAATACTTTTAAATACTGTTAATTCCAGTTGTTACCGTAACTTCTTTATTTCCTATTAATAAATTATTTAACAATGATTATTCTAGCTGATTTTTATATCGCGCTCTTTCGCTTTCATAGCATTATCCGTCGAGACATCCTTGTTTGCTATGTTGGCGCCAATAAGGAACCAGCAGTGCGGTACATATGTGACGTAATGAGGCAACCTTACCTAGTTAAACGATCTTGGATGCCAGTGGCCTTAAGAGGAACTTTGGCAAAGCAAATTTTAATTTTAAAATTAGCGAAAAAATTTTAATTTTTTGGATTACTTCACCCAACTCCCAGAAAAAAATTCAAGTTCCAATGGAGAATTCTCTTTTTGTATTTTGTCCGTAAATTAAATCAAATTTCTAAATTTTAAAAAATATCTACATTTCTTTAAAAAACTATAGCCATTTCAATTTTTTTACTTCACATTTTTATTATGCCAAATTTTTAGATGTGTGTCGATTTTAGCAAAAGGAATTTGTTAACAATTTACGGAAAAAATACAAACAAGCGATTTGCTTTCAAAAATTGGATTTTTTCAGGGGAGGGGGGTACTCCAAAAATCAATTTTTGTCGCAAATTTCAGAATTAAAAATTTCTTTACCAAAGTGTTCTTCTTAAGGTTACTAGCATCTGGCATAAAATTTGGTATGGGTCCCATGTGCCAGTCTTTAGATATAGTCATTTAAAAATATTATCTACGAGAGTGGTTTAAATTGGAAGTTTTAAAAAATGCACCCTGTATTATGATTCGTATTAAGGGAGCTTTTGCATATTAATAGATTTGTAGTTGTTTTTAAGTATAAATTACTTTTAGGGTAGGGCGGGGCTAGTTGAGCATAGAGGTAAGTTGGGCAATTAAAATATCTCAAAAACTATCGACCACAAGCGAAAGCATCAAATAGCATAAAGAAGGGGTTGTGCGAGGGGAACTCATTGTGCGACCACTAGTGGTGACGCGGTGATCGAGAAAAGTATCCGTGCGCATTGTTTATTTTGTGATAAAAAGTATAATAATTGCAAGCCGAAAAATTTTATCTGTGATAGTTAAATGTATTCCGTTCTCAATCAGGTAAGTGTTAATCTTAAGTAAATTTATTGCAGTTTTAATATGTATAAAGATTTTGGATATAATTCTAACCGGTTTTCTAATAAATTTACTTTTCCTTTAAAATTTCAGGTTGGGGTTAGTTGAGCTACAGCTGCCCAACTAACCCCATAGTTTTAAGTATAAAATGTTTTTATTTTTTAGGATACGGACTTATAACAGTAAGACTACTAGACTCTAGATTTAAAAAAAGCTGCAACCCGAACTTTGTACAAGCAACAAAAAAAAACGAGCTGACCTATCAAACTTATAAATTTTCTCTATAAATAGTTCGACCATACCCAAAGGCTGGTCCAATAAAATTAGTCAAATCAAACAGAAGATAGAGAAAAGCTGCAATTTTAACAGATACAGAAGGCATTGCAAGAGAAGCAAAATAAAACTGCTTAAAAAGTTTAAAAAACGAAGATGACTTGTTGGGTATTAAATTCAATAGTTAAGATAAGCTAGGTACGTTTTAATAATGAGATTTGTTGTTTTGTCACTATAAGATTATAAATATAAAAAGAAAATTGTCAAAATGTATTTTTATTGTAAACGTATCTAACATTCAAGCCATGATTTGACTATACTTTCTAAGTGATCCACTAGCCCCATACCCTTGCTCAACTTACCTCACCTATGGGGTACGTTGGGCATATTTGACTATCTACATTAAAATAGATGTAGCTCCTAAATTCGACTTATTAGAAAGAAATTACTATGGACACTATTAATAAGGGATAAATTGCTAATCCATCAGTATGCCTTATAAACCATTAAGACTTATTTTTAAGGAGCTATAACGAATCAAGTGAAAGATTGCTTAACTAGCCCCGCCCTACCCTATGTTTGTAAAACAAGAGGCATACATCCAGTGCAATATGCAATTATTTTTGAGTAAAATATGGGATGCAGCCTCAACCACCTTAAAAACCTTAATTCCAATGTTACCATATTGGTAAAAAAGATAATTTTATTATACATTACCTGTAGTTTGATTGGTCTGCATTAATAGGTTAACTGATACCGCGCCAGCACTTTCTCCGAAAATAGTTACATTGTTAGGATCACCACCAAAAACGCAATATTATTTTGTACCCATTTTAGGGCTAAAACTTGATCCTTGATACCCCAGTTGCCTGAAGCAGCTGAATCTTCGGTACTCAAAAATCCGAATATCCCTAAAAATCATTGGAATCTAAATTAAATCCTATTACTTTTATTCTTAAATCCAGGGGCTCTATATTCCACGGTAAGATAACACAGCCCCACAAAAACAAAAAAGTACATAGTAGTATTCCCATGTATTATTTGACGCTGAATCCGATCATGAGTTTTTTTCACCCTTTCGGGGTCACCCCACCCAGGTTCGACGACCGCCCCCTAGGTGGTGCACTGCAGCCTGAAGGCTTATTGTACCTTGACCCCTACTCCTTCTCATTCACACACCATTCATTCCATAACTTGGATGGTTGTTGCTCAGTCCGCTTCCCCGAGCAGAAACACCGTGTGCCGCTGCCCAAAACACCGCTGTCGCCGGACACCCATCCAAATTATGGGCGCGCATTCCACTGCTTAACTCCGGAGATCGACGCTCGCCGATACAACCGAAGCCGCCACAAGCGCGCCGATCATGAGTTTAGAAACGGCCCCATACTTTTGGAATTGGCCCCATGTTCCGAAAATGGCCTTTTAGACCTTGGAATACGGTTTCTGGGGTAAGGCTGGGTCGAGGGTGCATTCTAAAGCCAAAACCGAATTTGTGCTTGACAGGAGTACAACTAACTAAAATTTCCTGTTTGGGACCGGGAAAATTACCCCTTAGGGGCCGAAAAAGCGTGTTTCAGACGTAGTAGACGTAGCAACAGTGATATTTTCATGTACATTTAAATTCTGGACCTAACACTAAACAAAAGTTTTGGCCTGTAAAAATTTCTAATTTGTGACCGGGAAGAGGACCCCTAGGGGCCGGAAAATTGTGTTTTAGACGTAGCAATCAGAACAGTGGGATTTTTATGTACTTATAAATTTTCTAGTGTAGATTATTATTGGTTTGTGTCAAAGTGCCTCTAAGGGGTCGTTTTCCCGGTCCCAAACTTAGAATTTCAACGGGCCAAAAACTTTTGCGCATAGTTAAAGAAAGTTTAGGGTCCAAAATTTAAAGGTGCATAAAAATTTCACTGCTGTAATTGCTACGTCTGAAACACGATTTGCCGACCCCTTAGAGGTAATTTTTCGGTACCAGGTAGGAAATTTCAGTTAGCCGTAGACCTGCCAAGCACAAATCCGGCTTTGGCTTCAGAATACTCCCTGGACCCCGCCTTATCCCGAAAACCGTATTTCAGGGACTATAGAGGCCATTTTTGGCCCGTGGAGCCAATTCCAGACGTGCACGGCCATTTTTGAGCTCGGGGTTGGATTCATGGATTCGAAAAATATATGGGAATACATTTTTTTATCTTTGGACAAACCACGAAGGCTAAACGCCTAAATACTAACGTACCGTGGGTGTCTTAAGAGAGGTAAGAGGGAGTTTGTTGAAAAGGGACTTAAATACTTGAAAATTTTGGGGGGGAAGGAAAAGACCTCCGCGGGCAGCAGGTTCCACATTCTAGAAACTCTAGGGATAAAGAACGAATAAAGTGGGAAGTTCGGGGCCTGTCCAGTTGGACCGTATAGGGATGCATATGCGCGAAACGACGAGTTTCTCTGTTGGGAATCGTCAGTGGAGGAACTGTACTGGACAATTCTTCAGAGCAGAAGCCATGGAAGTACCTATAAAAAAGCGATAAATTTCCCACAGCCCGACGATGGGCAAGAGATGGAAGCCTTTCTGTAAGTGAAGGACATATGTCTGACTCTTGTGTATGAACTTTCGTTCTTTTGCAAGGCTTTGTAATAGAAAGCTCTCCAAAATATGTTTTTCTCTGTTTTTAAGCTGCCTACTTTTGAATGTTATGGAAAGAGGCAAACAAAAGAAAAAATTTTACAACCTTTTCATCAAAAATTGAAAAGTAGGGGCCCAGACCGAAATAATTAACTAGTATAAGCCACAGATCTCATAATAAATACGATGAGATTTGTGGTATAAGTACATAGCTTTTAAAGTGACACCCACAGAAAAGCTGTGTAATCTCTACAATTTAGATCCTAAATTAATTTTAAATCTTTACTAGACTGAATGTGTCGAATTTCAACAAGTTCACGCTTTTGTGAAAAAAAAAAATAAAAGCATTTTTTTATTATTAGGTATTTTTATAAAAAGTACCCCTATGTATAATATTATCAAAAATTGTTTTAAGAAAAATATGGTAAGGATTTAAAATAACTTTCAAATATGCAAGCTTTTTTATTTTGAATTTTTTTCTACGAAAATAGTAAAATTTAGGTTTCCACATTGGTGCAATATTTTTATACTTTTTTTTACAACATTAAATGTAAAAATACTTTTGTTCCATAAAACTTATAAAACTATTAAATGCATTGCACGTTTTTAAAAACGAAAATTCTCAACTTTATTTAATTTTTTGTAAGTAAACTAGTTTGCATATTTAAAAGGTATTTTTAATACGTAACATTTTATTTTTAGAACAATTTTTAATATTATTAAAAATTAAGGTATTTTACTCTTAAGCAATAATCACATTTTCTCCAAACTTCTCATTGATACAATTTAATCTCAAATGGTTGTCTTTTAGGTTTTAGACCATGCAGAACTTTTCACAAAGAAAAACTTTTTTCGTAAAATTAAATAATTATTTTTTCATAGGATGCCAATTTACGTAGAAATACTCTATAATTAATAAATTAATAAAATTGTTATACATATAACCTACCAAGCCGATAATTAAATGATACGAAAATCAGTCCTTTTTCCAAAAATCTTTCTGGGCCGTAATCGTCGAATTTCGAGCTTCCTTTGACGAAAGCTCCTCCATGAATCCAAACTAGAACCGGAAGATTTGATGTTGTAGTTGTATTTTCCTTTAAGCAAAAGAAAAAAATATTATTTAATAATATATAAAGGGTTTTCGCTCGATGTTTGACAACGGCGCATGACCAAGGCAAGAATGATACAGCCCTTAAATTTCGACGGAGTACCCAGTCAGTAATGACACTTTACTATGAAATGCTACACGATTGAACAACGCGTAGAAATCGTTAAAACTTATTATCAAAATTAGTGTTCATTTGGCCAAACGATCCGTGCACTGCGTTTACTTTATGGTATTTTCACCTAGATCCTGCGATTTAACTCCGTTAATTTCTTCTTGTGGAGCTTTGTGTCAGAATTTCATCGAAAATTGATCTTTAGAATTTGAATAACTCGGCAAAACCGCGGCTGTCATTTGGCTGATATAATTTTAAAAACATAATGTCATCAAATACAGCCATTGCAATATATTTTCATAGTTTGTTTTATTTTCATTCAAAAAACTTACATATGCATATATGTTACGCATGTCTATTTCCTTTTATAACTCTAATATCCTAAAATTGCAACGAAATTCGGACACTTTGTACTTCCATTTATTTTAATATTGAAGAATTGCTTCAATTTTTATCCCCCATTTTTATATAAAATAATTAATAAATTGTTTTTAGAATCTGTGTTTAACTTACATAAGGGCTGTACACATTAATGTATAAGCAATCCTCTTTTCCAAAAATCTTTGTACCTAAAATGTCCTTTAACTCGTACTGTATACATTCATTTTGATCTTCGGTGGCATTAAGACGCTCAGTCCATGGAGAATTTGGTTGGGGGCCTAAAAAATAGCTAAATAATAATCGGTAGCAAATAGTAAAAATATAATCACTCTGTCCCTGGTAAAAAAACAGAAAATATAGTGAAATCAAGTGTTTAACTAGTTACTTTTTTATTAATTTCAATTAAAAAAAAATTCTAACCAATTATTATTGTTATTATATCTACAATTTATTGCTTTTTCATTAGTTTTTCAAGTAACTCAAAGGGCCGTCTTTTTTATATTTACTCTTGGTCCCCATGCAACAAGAGTATCAAAAACTTCATATTGCGCTTGTACTTAAATAACTGCAGTTTTAAAAATTGATGTCTAGATAGAGCACTTTTAAGAAACAATATGCTATATTATTTAAATTCTTGAGTTGGGCATTTTTTTGCATATACAGCGTGTCTACTTAAGTTCGCACCACATAAAAAACTTTTTATTATTACCCTTACGAAAAAAAGGTATTTCTTATAAAAAGTTCTACATGGTCTTAAACCTAAAAGGCAATTATCAGATATTAATTTTTGCAGTGGTATCGGGGGTATGAAAAATATGAATTTTGCTTAAGAGAAAAACAATAATATTAAAAATATTTATAAAGAAAATATGTTTAGAAATAAAAATACCTTCCAAATGTGCAAATTGGTCTATTTAAAACACTTTTTTAAACATTTTTTTTGGTGATAACAAGCATGACTGTGATTATTCACTATTTTAACAGCTCCTAGGCTTTTTTACATGTTACATTATGAAATAAGTATACATTAATGTACAAACTTAAATTTTCATCATAATGTATAAAAATTTGATAAAACAAGTTTTTCTTGAAAATTAACAAGATTGCATATTTGAATGTTATTTTTAATCCTAAACATGTTTTCTTTTTAAAAATTTTCGATAATATGAAAAATAAGGGTACTTTCTCTCAAGCAAAATTTATATTTTTGACATACCTCGTATAGCACTGCAAAGTAATATCTGGTAATTGTATTTTTAGGTTTTAGACTATCCAGGACTTTTTATTAAAGGATACCTCCCTCTTATCTCGCTTAAGACACCTACGGTACGTTAGTATTTAGGCTTTAAGCCTTGGTGGTTTGTCCAAAGAAAAAAAAAACCTTTTTTAAATAAAACCTACATTAAAAAAACTTTTTCACATGGTGCGAACTTAAGTAGACCCGTTGTATATTTGAGACAAACCACGAGGCTTAAAGCCTAAATACTAACGTACCGTGGGTGTCTTAAGCAAGGTAGAAGGGAGTTTGTTGACACGGGACTAAAATACTTGAAGATTTGGGGGGGAAGGAAAGACCTCCGTGGGCAGCAGGTTCCACAATCTAGAAACTTTAGGGATAAAAGAACGAACAAAGTGGGAAGTTCGGGGCCTGTCCAGTTGGACCGTATAGGGATGCATACGCGCGGAACCACGAGTTTCACTGTTGGGAACCGTGAGTGGAGGAACTATACTGGACAATTCTTCAGAGCAGAAGCCATGGAAGTGCCTATAAAAAGCGATAAATCCCCCACAGCCCGACGATGGGCAAGAGAGGGAAGTCTTTCTGTAAGTGAAAGATCATTAATGAGACGAATAGCTCTTCTTTGAATAGAATCAAGAATGCTTAGGGTTGTGGGGGACGCCATGCCCCAGATATGAGAACAATATTCCAAGGGAGGTAGGATTTGGGACACATATAAAGTGTATAAATTAGAAGCGGAAAAATACTTTTTGGCTCGAAAGAGAAATCCAAGCTTTTTGAAGCTGCCGTGGCTATAGATACAATGTGTTTATGCCAGTTAAGGTTACTTTCAAATGTGACGCCCACAAGATTAATGGTGTCTATGCTCTGTAAAACTTGGCCGCTCATAAGTAGAGGATGAGTATTTGATGACTCTTTTCGCGACAAGGAAAATGATTGTGTTTTAGATGCATTAAAATGGACGAAATTTTTGGCGCCCCAATCCAATATTAAATTAAGATCCTGCAAAAGAGATATCTGCATCGCTCTGCGCTTGTTTTCCAAATCAGGTTTAGTGATGGGTTTAGGAACCTGGAAACTGGAGTGAAGGTCGTTGATGTAAAGAAGAAACAATGTTGGTGCCAAAACTGAGCCCTGAGGGACTCCAGCATTTACTTGGTGAAAGCTTGAAGAATGGCCGTCCACAATAACTGATATACGTCGATCAGATAGATAACTAGAGAGCCAAGTACAGAGTTTAGTTGAAAGACCATAGGAGGGAAGTTTATTAAGAAGTGCGGCATGCCAGACCTGGTCAAAAGCTTTGGACATATCAAGAGCAATGATCTGGGACTCACCTTGAAACTCAAGAGACTTATTCCAACAGTGTGATATGAAGGAAAGAAGATCTGCTGTAGATCTTCTTTCCTTCGTATCATGTCCTAGGGTGCCTCCAACAGTTAATACGGTCCTGGGTAGAAGCTTAATATTTTATATTAAATTATGGTCTTTTGGATAATATTTATTCCAAATTTTACTGTAAGCATTAAAAAACAAAAAGAACTTTATCTTATCGGACAGTTCAAAAAAATATCCATCGGACAACCAGTCTCTTGAAAAATCAGTCACTTGGATAACTAAATTGTCCGTAGGACAATTTGATTGTCCTTGGGTTGGAATATAGTAATATGACTTAATTATTGGCAAATTAGTTAGCTCTGTTGGTAGTGATCCTGCCTTTTGATCATGGTGTTGTAGGTTTAAATTCTTTGTACATAAGACAAACCTAATATTGATTTTTCTGGTTTTGACGTTAAAACTGTTTAAAGCTGGCAAATTGCCCCAGAGCAGCGCCAAGAAACAAAATTAACTGTTTAAAGTGCTCTGCTTATTGCAGATTACAATTAAGCGAGTAATTACCTATTATTAAAAATAAATAAAAAAAATTACAAAAAAGTTCATAAAAATATAAAAAAATTAATTCCGGGACAAAAAATAGTTGATTAACCCGAGTTGTTCTTATTTTAAATTATAAATAATTAAAATGTTAAAACAAAAACTTACGGCAAATCTAAGATCTCCTAAGGGAGGTTCTGCATAGGGAATTCCTCTAAAAGCTCTATAGTAAACATTGTTTCTTGCAGTATAATTTACCACCCCTTGTATAGGTCCATCTGCTATAGTTAGATCAGCAGTCTAAAAAACATAATTTTTCGTGACGGTTTATTACTTTTCAAAAATAATGTAAGGGTACCTAAATACACAGGCTACAGCGCCGAATGTAGTAATATGCTGCGTCCAGATTTGCAACAATTCGCCGCGCCAAATAGCGCGCCACATAGCCACACATAGCGCGGACGTGGACGTGGACGAAATTCACGTCGTTCCAAGGGCTTGGGGAATGATTCCGCGGTGATTCAGAGCTTATCGGTTTTTTGCATCAAAGTATCGCGCAAATAGGTTGGTTTGTTTGGACGGATGTTTGGCGAATTGTGGCAAGTTTGCACGCAGCTTTACACGAACCACTTAGTGTCACTTTTAATTCGTCAATATCTCAAAAATCATTTAACGTAAACACATGAAACTATATGTGTTTATTTATATTTATAAGGACAACTAGAAGCCCAAATTTCATCAAGCTAGCTCAAACGGATATATGATATGAAGGTCCAAAATCGTCAATTTTCCACTGACTGACTGACATACAGAATAAAAACCTAACCCACTTCCAAATGACCTAGTAAGATGAAATTTGGAATCCAGCTCGGACATTGTGTGTAAGCGTAGAAAAAAACCCAAAAGTAAAAAAAAATAGGGAGGGGCCCTATACAAAAATATAGTATAAGTATATATATATATATATATATATATATATATATATATATATATATATATATATATATATATATATATATATATATATATACTGTATTAACTGTAGCGTGTGAACCGTTACAAGTAGATATTTAAAACAAATTCTATATATTTTATGTATTATTATATTTGCTATATGTATGACAAAAATATAAAAATAAAATTAAGCAATAAAATAAGTGGTGTATACAAAATTTTTAATACGCGCTAATAAATGTTAACAAGGTTGCTATATAGCCCGGAATTGGCTAATTTAAGCATAAATAGGTAGCAGATAATGAATGGGCAAGGCGCAATGTTATTTCTAACGTTTAAGAAAATGTAAACAATAGCATAATAAATAATAGTTTAAAAAAATATAAAAAACACGCTTTTATATGCAACCGAATTAAAAATTAGAAAATAATTTTTTAATTTATTTTTTTTTTATTTAATGTTAATATAATATAGCACCGCACGCTTTTATTCTGAAGTGACAAACTCTTTGTAATGAAAAGCGTGTTTTTTAGTTTTTTTAAACTATTATTTATTTTTCATTTTTTAGTTCGATATGCATGTATGTAATGTATGTATGTAAAAATGCTCCAGTTTATTTACTAAAAAATTCCTTCGCCATTTTGTCAAGAGTAGTATTAAGACACAGAGGATCTGTAAAGGAATTTATTTATCCTGGCGGTCCTAATCAGGATAACGGGATACTGTTTTTAAATTATTACATTGTCATCGGTCCTTGATACGTGTGCAAAGTTTCAAAGAAATTGAATCGCTGGAAGTTGGTAAAAATTAGGCTCAAAGATTCCGTTACATAGATAGATAGATAGATAGATAGATAGATAGATAGATAGATAGATAGATAGATAGATAGATAGATAGATAGATAGATAGATAGATAGATAGATAGATAGATAGATAGATAGATAGATAGATAGATAGATAGATAGATAGATAGATAGATAGATAGATAGATAGATAGATAGATAGATAGATAGATAGATAGATAGATAGATAGATAGATAGATAGATAGATAGATAGATAGATAGATAGATAGATAGATAGATAGATAGATAGATAGATAGATAGATAGATAGATAGATAGATAGATAGATAGATACAACCCAAGCTAATAAAAGCGTGT
>JACEGR010009896.1:0-22850 GCA_014170235.1 Listronotus bonariensis
TGTACATACTTTATCACTGCAACCTGCTCAGGTTTGTTGTGTGTCCTCCGTCTATATATTACAGCACGCTATTTAAGCCGTTTTTTTAATAAGACTCCACAAAACTGGCCCTTTGGTATATCTTGTCTCTTTGGGTTTTTCCTTACCCAGCCTTGCATACCGCAGCCGACAAAAGGATTTCACAATAGCACCATATGAGTTCTGCGGTTTCTTTTTCTTCCTATTACAACCTGCATAGGTGTTCTTTTGCCAAGCCCAAAGTTTTCAGGTGTTTATTTAGTCTGCAATGACCTGTTAGTTGATCCACTATTATTCTTACCACCTTTCGTTTTTTTTCGCTTAATGGAGTCTTGGTGTTCTTATCCACCAGTCTTGGGATTTCCTCATGATCCATAATCTAATGGATGACCTTAGTACTTGGCATGACGGAATACCACGGTAGGGCTCGGGACCTAACCAAAACAATGTTATCACAACATTTCGTGCCGATAGGTCTTTGTCTTCTTTGGAATCAGTTCGTCACTCGATATCAGCCTTCTTACTTGTTGTTTTGTTTTTTACCTACAGTGATGGATCTAAGTTTTATCGACAGTAACAAATCGCCGAAGAAAAGTCAGTTGCGGAACGCGTAAACAGTGTCAGACACTCTTCTAGATGGCCATAGAATAAATTGTTAATTATGCAAGCAATTGCGTCACTCCTGAGCGGATAGTTTGCTCATCTCTAATATTTCATCCAACTTGAGCCGGCGTTCATTAAAACGATTCTATGAGCTTTCTGCACAATTTCTTTGGAAGTTGCCGTTTTTCGTCTGCCTAAACTCGAGGCATTTTTAGTGCTTGTGCGACTACGTTTAAAGTCTGCAACCCAAAGTTTTCCGGTGGAAAATAAAGGCTCTCCCTTGTCAAAGGTAAACCTTTAAGATAAAAATATTTTATAACTTCACGCATCTAATTTGTTTCAATGCTTGACAAAATATAAAGCTTTATAACTTTAAACAACTATAAAGTATAAGCTTGAAGCCCTCTCCCCAAATTTAAGATAAAGTAGCAAATAGCAAAGCAGAATATTCACATTTAATGTATGAAATGAATACATTTTTTTCCAGAGAAATAGACACATTTAGTGACGGTCACTATATAATAAATAAATAGATTAGTCATAGAAGTCATAGATAAACTAGATTTTTTTCTTTACTTACATAATTTTACTTTATAAAATTAATTGACATACTTTATAACATTTGGTTTTGATTAAAATTAATTTTACTCAGTCTTTTTTCTTTGCTGGTGGGCCACCCAAACAGTTACAGCAATAGGTATAGCTGCGGAGCCCAACAGAATTCTTTGTCCAAAAGTTTGTGCCACAATTCCACTCACCAGGGGCGCAACAAACAACGAAAACGGAAACATATTGTCATAAGCAGCAATCACTTTCCCTCTATCGCTTTTCATCGTTTTTGTTGTAATTATTTCTGTCAGAGTTGTATCCATGAATGTTCTTACCACACACATTATTCCTAGAAACACTAGGAAACTACCTATTGACGCTGACACCGCCATGGCTAGATAGGACACCAGAAGAATTACAGCTCCATAGAATATTTTGCTGTAGTCGGAAATTCCTGCCATTCTTTTTTAGCTTTAATTTTAGTAGAGTTGAAATAATTCTGCAAATACCAACCATGAGGAACACCAGCCCAACAAATCTTCCTTTCACGTGAAATTCTGTTAGAAGGATGAGACCAACATTTGAGAATATTGTTGCTATGCTAACATCATAGAAACCTTTCATTAGAAATATTTCTCTATAGCGTGGCCACGATATACTTTTGATATTTATAACGGCTGTTTTGAGCTCTTGAGCGGCTTTTTTAACAAACGAAGAACTACTCTTAATTCCGGTCTTAGGTCTGTTATCTTTTGGTAGCTTCTTGTGGGTTATATCTAAAAAATAAAAACATATGTACAAAATGTATGTAAGATATTAAAAATATGTATAAAAAAGCACCAAGTACATTAACAGAAACAAATTATAAACACTACAAGAATACTAGGGACTATGACAAATATTATACAGGGTGTTTCCCAACTGCGGTAAGAAACTTTAAGGACATATTCCTGAGCCAATTTTATGAATTATAGGTCCGGAAATGATTTGTTTCTAAGATACAGGGTTTTAAACTTTAAAAGTAAAATCGGGTTTTTAATAATATCTTAAATATGCTTTATCCGATTTAATTAAAATTGGACTGTGGTATTTGTTGAAATAGGAAGTTAATTTAACTCTTAACTAATTTTAATTAGTGGGACCAGAGGCGGCGTAGCACGCATCTTTTATCATCATGTCTCTAAAATTTTATATTTTTTTCGGATGAAACACCTAAAAATACAAATTTCTTGTTTCTTACTATTTTTATGACTTGGTTTTCTATAAAAAAATAAATCTCCAAACTGCATTATCCTTGACCATACAAGAAACATTAGGGCATTTTTTCAATTTAACACCTTGTATCTTGGGAACGAAAAATTTGAGGACCCATGTTTATGATTTTTTTTCAGAATATGACTCAGGAAAACGCTCTTAAATTTTCTTACTGCAATTAGGAAACACCCTGTATAGACAATGTTTATAAAAATCAAAGTTTTGAGAGGCGAAACAGCGCGAGACAAAACATTGTTGGAAGAAACATCGTTATGAATTGACAAAATAAGCCACCCAAAGCTATTTTGGTCAAAAGTACACTAAAAGGTGTCATTTTGGTTGAATAAAACCTTTTATTTTATTAACTACGATGTGAAAACTAAACCAAAGCTAAACGTAACTTTAAACATAATATAATACAAATTTTCCAAAACTTACCTAAACGACTCTGTTTTGTCCCGCGCTATTTTGTCTTTTCAAATTTTCCACAATAAAAATCACTCTACACCAACGGCTGTGTGATATGTATAAGTTTTAATATAGGTGATCACACACAGACAAAATCTAATGTTTTTATCCACCTTATTCTTTGTTTCGTTAAATTAGCCTGTCATATAGAAAACAATAGAATTTGTCTTTATTCCCTGGGCAAGTAATGAAATGGACTTCATCAAAACACTTAAAACATTTCTAGGGAGGTTCTTTTGACAACAAAACGTACAACTTGATACCTCACACACTCCGTCTTGCATTACGACTTAAGACCTAGCGCAGTCTTAAGTCGTAATGCACTAACCAGAACTAACCAAAACAGTGGATTTGCATGCGTGTCTGAGAGGGCCTTTAAGGAGTTATGTGTTTTGTTATAGTTTATCAACTCAAACAGTGCCGGCAAGCTCGAGCCACCGTTTACCATGCGAAGCGAAGGACTTCACAGTACAAAAAAGGATAACAAAGGATATAATTTAAAAAAAACTAAAGGTTCATTCTCACCATGCTCCCCATTTACCTTCCATGCCCGACTCGTTACCGTAAGCTTTCCTCTCACTAGACGTTGAGTTTACGGAACGGATACTGGGCAGAGACAAGAATGAGACGAGCAACTAAATGTAAATAAATTATCCGAGAGAGAGATAGCTGCTGGGCCTTCCTTGTCTGTCTTCAAGGAAGGTAAACGCAGATGACGCGTGAGTCGACTTTATCGTTTGCCCGCCAAATTCAAATTATATAGCTGTGCTATTTTTGCCCTTAATGTTAGGTACTTGTTTTTGATTCCTATTAATATAAAATATTGGGGTTTTGTTCAATAATTACACACACCTACTTAAAAATGTAATTTATTTGGTTTTTATAAAGATTTTTTCTTACAGATAACCATGTCAATATTACCTTTAATTATCTGTTGAAGAGCACAAATTTAATATATACACTGTGATCACTAATAAAAGTCAATATTCAAAGTCCAATTAAAGGTAAAAAACACAATAAATTACAGAAAATGTAAACAAACTGTCCAAACAAATCGGCCATTGAAAAATATCAAACACAAATATCGATTAACATTTCGGCGTGACTGCCTGCGGCAACGTTGTTAAGTTAAAAATATTCGATTCATGGTATATTTTCTTTCTCTTAATTAGATGTGAGCCAAAAAGGACATTAAAGTTTACATGCAGAAATTGTAAACAACTTGGCAACCAGGGCAAAGCGATGATTGCTCCATCTACGATAGCCTGCCATGATGAAAGACAAAGACATATTTATTGGAACTTGCGTTAAACCAGAAAGAGATAAATACAATGGACAAATTGTTAAGACCAGTTACTCATCTCATTGTTTTCTCTGTACTGGGCATATAGTAGGCAACAAAGGAAACGTGACGGATATGTGAGATTAACGGGTCGCATAGTTTAATCACATATGTTATGTGAGCTTAATCGACCTTAGAGCGTGTGTATTTTTGTATGTTTTTGGTTATACCGGGTGACTACGAAATTATTAGCAAGCCTGTCATTTTTCTTGATAACTTTTACATGATTTCGAAATTTTGGTCGGATATATTATGGTTAAATAGGATGCAGATTTTGGATGTTTCAGATTTTATGTGGCACATCCGGTTTAACCGCTAGTGCTCTCAATTTTGCTATTTTAAATGGAACACCCTATATATATTTATACATATCAATTCTACAAGCCATTCCAAGAAAATACATTAATCATGTGATATACTCATCTTGATTAGTTTTTGAGAAAATGGCGCTTGAAAATGTTTGTTTGTAATTCAAATTGGACTCACTTCAATGCGAATAAATCTTACCAATCCATAGAACCCCACAATTGAGATTTCAGCGTACCCTAAAAATTTTTAGTACCTACCCTGACCAACAGATGGCGAAAGTAGTACGATGTCGCTTTGCTAATACGATTACCATCAGAAATTGATAGCAGTCGCTGACGAGCAGTCGGCCCGATCAGTTAGAGTGAGGATATACGCAAAATTTAATAAAAATAAAATCCCCGATAAATGGTAGTATCCATAAGATTATTAAATTTATGATTTCAGAATAGGATATATCGATGGGATTTTGACAAAACATCGTAAGCGACATTCGTCAGTTTTACGGGAAACGTTTTTTTATCGGCTTTATTTCTTTGTTTTATATTGGTTCGGCGGTTCATTTAATTAATGGTAGTTATTTGGGTACACGCCAAAAAATAAATTAAAAGTACCAAAAAACAAAAAAACAAAAATAAAGCGAGTAAATAGAGAACTAAAATCGACGTTTTGGTGGCAAGTCTTCCACCGTTGTCAAGATAAATTGAATAAAAATAAAAAAATTAAAAATTAACTATTATTTAGGTTTAGAATTTTAAAATTTTTAGCTTTTGTTTAGGAGATTCTGAAAATTTTGAAATTAAATGTTAAATATGTTTGTTTTGTAATTCAAATTAAGAAGAAATCTAAAATAAAAACATTCAGATCTCGGTTTTCTTTAAAAATAGTGCGATGGGAAAAAATAGTTTCCCTTAAAATTGGCCAATGTCGCTTACGATGTTTTGTAAAAACGCATCGATATATCCTATTCTGAAATAATAAATTTAATAATCTTATGGATATCCTCAATCTAACTGATCGGGCCGACTGCTCGGTAATCGTATTAGCAAAGCGACATCGTACTACTTTCGCCATCTGTTGGTCAGGGTAGGTACTAAAAATTTTTAGGGTACGCTGAAATCTCACTTGTGGGGTTCTATGGATTGGTATTCTTTGACTTAACTTTATTCAAGCGTTTATAAGATTCAATTGATCTTTAAAATTTATAGCTAAAAAACCTCATAAATCTTATAGGTACTGGTCCGTGAGCCAGCGACAGATTTTTGTGACCAATTTTCTCTCAGTCCATAACTCGTAAAATGCTTTAAGAAGGTTGTACATGAATTGTTGTGAGCGTCAGCTGGGGCGCCGATGGTGGAATTATACAGGGTTCTCCAAAGAAAAAAATGTATTAATTTTGTTTTTTTTTTAATAGAACACCCTGTATATTTGTTCCTTTTGAATTGTAAAAATTAAAATAACGTAAATTTAATCAGCGATACATATACCAAAAATGTATGGTTTTTAAGATATTTGGGATTTTAGAAAAATTCTTGACAAAAATAAAATTTTAATATATCTTACCTTACTTACGCTTGACTTTATAAATTATGTTAGATTGCTAGAATATTAACTATACCATCACCTACTATTAAATTTTTTACTAAAAATTATACAGGGTGTTCAGAAATTAATATTATAATAAATATTAGTTACTGGACACCCTGTATACCTGTGTTTCTAGTAAAAAATTTAAATGTAGGTGATTGTAATTTTCTAGCAATCTAACATATTATACAGGGTGATTCAAAAATCGATCACGAAACTTAAGGGAGTGATTCTGCTTGACAAAATAAGGGTAGAGCTTCATATACATTTTTTTCAAAATGTCATTCGTTTTCGAGTTGCAAGCCGTCAAAGTTTAATTTTTATTTGGTTCTTTCGCCATATTGCATTTATTTTTTAACCAATCCAGTTGATATTTGGCTCACAAATCAAGCTTTGCAAATTCTAAAATTTTAAGACAAAGGTACTTACCGCCAGAGGGCACTTTACCTTAAATATAAAATTTATTTACATCATAACTTTTTTATTTTGACAGATATCGCAAAGCTGGGGGCGCCATTTTATAGACAATCAAAAATTTAAAAAATAAGGTACTCTTTATTAAAGTTGATAAACCTCACCGTTTAGGCACCAGTATACATCAAAGTTTTCATCAATTTCAATCAAATTACCCACATACATACAGGGTGTCCAGTAACTCAACCGACAACTAAGACGTTTAGGACATATGTTTATATGAAGTTTTTTTCCTATTTTTTGTTATAAAATCGTTTGGTTAAGTTTGTCGGTTGAGTGACTGGACACCCTGTATGTATGTAGGTAATTTGATTGAAATTGAGGAAAACTTTAAAACTTTAAATTAAGAGTACCTTATTTTTAAGTTTCTGATTGTCTATAAAAATGAGCGCCCCAGCTTGCAATATCTATCAAAATAAAAAGTTATGATGTAAATAAATTTTCAGTTTTAGGTAAAGTGCCCTCTGGCGGTATTTAAAAAGTACTTTTGTCTTAAAATTTTAGAATCTGCAAAGCTCGATTAGTGTGCTAAATATCAATTGGATTGGTTTAAAAATAAATGCAATATGGCGAAAAACCAAAATAAAAATTGAACTTTGACGGCTTGTAATTCGAAAACGAATGACATTTTGAAAAAATAAGTTTTGTGATCGATTTTTGAATCACCCTGTATAGAAGTCAAGCATAAGTAAGGTAGGATATATTAAAATTTTGTTTTTGTCATGATTTTTTAAAATCCCAAATATCTTAAAAACCTTTTAGTTTTGGTATAGAGATTGCTAATAAAACTAACATTATTTTTACTCCTACAATCCAATAATAAACTAATATACAGGGTGCGCTATTTAAAAACAAAACAAAACAAGTGTAATATTGATCGTTTTTCTGGGGTACAATTTTACCATCGGAGACGCAGCTGACGCTCACAACGATTCATGTACTCTTGAAGCATTTGACGAGTTATGGACTCAGAGAAAATAACTGACAAATTTTTGCATCTGGCTTACGTCCATACAATCTACTACAAAGTCAGCTAACATCCATATTAATGGCTAAACGATCCATACTTACAGCTTCCCAATGCCATTATAACTGCCATGGCAAAAACGCCAATATGTAACCATTTTTAGCTTCACTTAAAAATCCACTTGACAAGGAGCCTAGTAGGAACGCCAAAGAAATAATAGGGGCGCTCTTATTGAAAAAATGTTTCTTTTCCTCGTCGGTTTTAAAAGTATCGGCAACAGTGGATCGGAGAAGAATGGCTACCGGACTTCCCAAAGCTATAAAATAAAAAAAAGTTATTAGAAGACCTTTTCGGCCATTTCCATTTAAGAGTAATATTTTTATATACAGTAGGGTGTCCGTTATTTCCCAAATCGATATTTTTTTATTTATGACATTTAAAACATTAGCAAAGGACTACAAGTGACGCCCTTTACATATTACAACAAAAGCATAAACAGTTTTTGATTCCCTTCTTTGGAAAACATCTAAACCTGAACTTTGTACAAAAAAATTTAATACAAAAAATAACTAAAATAAAATGGAAAGTTTGACACCCTGTATCTCAAAAACCATCAACTTTTTCACTTAGGAAATAAATTTGTGGTAGCATTTTGTACAGATCTTTAGAGACACCCTGTATATTGCTGTTTTTCAAAAATATTTTTATAAACTGGGGCTTTAACCCCCCAAAAAAAAAAACCAGAGGCTAGTTGCGGCACTGTAAAGGGAGACATAAAAACAATTAATTTATATCGTTCTCTCAAAACAAATATTTTGTAGATACGACTAGGTGTTTAAATTAATTAACAATATTTTTTTAAACTATCTTAAACCTCTGACATTAAGATATTAAAATGTGTATAAAGTTTATTCAACCTTGTAAAAAATACAAAAATAAAAATACTACAATGAAAATTAATTTATCTTACAATAAATTATTATTTATTTAGTTAATAATAAATACAGGATGTGACAGAAAAAATATATAAACTCTTTATGAGAATTATTACCAGAAGGTTAACTAAGAAATTAGAATTCTACCTACCACGAGAGCAAGCAGACTTTCGTGATGGGTATGGCGTCAATGATCATCTCGAAACAATCAAAACAGTCATTGAAAAATGTGTAGAGTACAACAAACTCTTGGTCCTTATCTTTGTCGACTACGAAAAGGCGTTTGATACAATCGACCATCAGAAAATGTTCCAAGGTCCAAGCCCTCGCCGACTGCAGAGTGGACTGTAGTTATATTGACGGTATAAAACACGTATATAACAATGCAAGCGCCAGTGTAAGACTTCATGAGGATACTCCCGTATTCAAGACAGAGCGAGGAGTTCGCCAAGGAGACGTTATCTCTCCCAAATTGTTTATAACTCTCCTGGAATATATGTTTAAAACTTTAAATATTAAAAACCTGGGAATAAATATTGATGGTGAAAAGTTAAGCCACCTACGATTCGCAGACGATATTGTTTTAATAGCAGATAACCTGGGGGAAGCAAGAGAGATGTTAAGCGAACTTGAAGAAGCTTCGAGGAGAGTAGGCCTAAAAATGAACATCGCTAAAACTAAACTTATGACTAACCTGGTTATTAGTGAAAATATAACGGTTAATAGCCTAAATATAGAGCAGGTACATTCATATAAGTACCTAGGTCATGAAATTCGTCTGGGGAGAGATAACCAAACGTGCGAAATAACCAGAAGAATTGGTTTAGCCTGGGCAGCCTTTGGAAAGCTGGGTCACATTTTAAAAGCTAATATCCCGATTTGTCTTAAAAGAAAAGTTTTCGACCGGTGTGTCTTGCCTGTGTTAACATATGGAGCCGAAACACTAACTCTAACCAAAAGCACAGTAAATAAAATTCGAATCGCTCAAAGAGCTATGGAGCGAGCTATGCTGGGCTTAACTTTAAGAGACAGGGTTCAAAATGTAGAAATAAGAAGAAGAACCAGAGTAACAGATGCCATCGAAAGAATTACTAACCTAAAGTGGAATTGGGCGGGTCACATAGCGAGAACAAACAATAATAGGTGGACAAAAAGAGTATTAGAGTGGAGACCAAGAAATGATGCCTTTCGCAATATAGAGTAAGACCACCCACACGATGGTCCGATGATTTAAAACGCATTCAGGGGAATTGGATGAACGTTGCACAGAACAGAGAAAAGTGGAAGTCCTTAGGGGAGGCTTACGTCCAGCAGTGGACAAATGTGTAGCTGTTTGATGATGATGATGATGTGACAGAAACTAGAAGATTTTTTTATTTTGTTGTTATTTTATCTTGGCTTAATATGGAACTCTATACTTATAGCGAAAACGCTAGGGAGCTATATTGACACAGGTGGTGCGTGCTTATTAGTCGTTTCAGTGCCAACCTAGCTACCAAGTTTTTCGCTCTTAGTTATAATTTGTTTATACTTACCACCAACAAGTCGTCCAATTAAAACTATAATAAGCGATGAAGATGATGCACATAATATTAAACTGCCAAGTGAGCTAGCTAGCATACATTTGAATAAAAGACCTTTTCTTCCAACTTGATCACTTAAGCTACCCTAAAACATTAAAAGCTATGATTATAAAATAAATCTATTCTATCATTTCTGCACTTTTTAAATGCAAGCAAAGCAAAAAATAATTCTGTATATTTCTTAAAATAGAACACCTTGTAAACTATATCACTATTCGAAAGATATATCAAAGACCATTAAAAAAAGTCCTCATGTGTGATATACAATTTTTAATAGTTTCGGAAATATGGCCATCACCGGAAATTTGATAGTTAACTGGCATTTTTTAAATAGAACACCCTGTATATTGCATCACCATTAAATATATATTTTAAAGAGCTTTAAGAAAATACCACATTTGATATATCTATATCTCTTATAGTTTTGGTAATATGGCCGTTCATATTCGACACGGTCTGTAGCTGGATAACCATGGGGTTTTAAAAAAGTAAATACTGAAACATATACAGGTCGGATAAGGCCACAGTATAAAATTATTTTACTCTATACAGGATGTCTCAAAAAAGTGTGACGTATCAAAGTGATATTTTTTTAAATGGAACACCCTATATTTTATGACTGTTTTAGGTTCTACATACAAAAATAATTTAAGTTTGTTAATAGTACCAAGTGTCTAATTAACTAACTAATTTAACTAAAAAGTACAAAAGATAGGTATAGGCAACCTATACACCATCTGAAAGAGAATTTTATTTGTCATCATGTGACGTAAAAAAATACAGGGTGTTCCATTTAAAATAAGAGAGATATGGCTATTTGATTTTCTGAAAAAATGAAATTATTTTTTGATCACCCTGTACAATATTTGATCTTGATTTGACCTACGTATGATATGGCAGACTTTTTCTAATCTTGTTACACATTTTAAAGTTTAAAGTGTTAAAAGTGTTAAAGTAAAATGAATTTAATTTTACCTCTGCATTTTTCAAAAAAATTAAATATCACAAAAACGAATAAAATTAGACACTTAGTACTATAAACAAACTTGAGTTATTTTTTAAAGTAGAATTGAAAACCGTCATAAAATATAGGGTGTTCCATTTAAAAAAATATAACTTTGATACGTCACACTTTTTTGAGACACCCTGTATAGACTAAAATAATTTTATACTGTGGTCTTATCCGACCTGTAAATGTTCCAGTATTTACTTTTTTAAAAACCCCATGGTTATCCATCTACAGACCGTGTCGAATATGGTGGGCCACCCTGTATAATGCCTATTTTATCTTCGACACTAAACTTGGTGTTATATAGTGTATTCCTTTTACCTTATAGAACCGTTCTGAACCGTTCTCTGAACTGTCAATAGTGTCAAGAACGGTTCTACAATATGAAAAATGTCAGAAAATTGTAAAAGGAACACTTTTGGTGTTGTTCCGGGCAGTTCTGGAGCATAAAAGGAATACAGCAATAGCTTGAAGCTGTAGAGATAATGAAAATTTAACGTAATTTGCAGATTTGGATGGCCACATTTCCAAAACTATAAGAGATAAACATATCAAATGTGGTATTTTCTTAAAGCTTTTTAAAGAGGACTTTTTTAATGGTCTTTTAAACATTTTTTGAATATAATGATATAATATACTGGGTGTTACATTTAAAAAAGTATATTTTTTGCAATAAATCGAAAACCCAACATTCAATTGTTTTTTTGTTGGCGGCACGTTAATCAGCGGAAAAAGTGCTACTACTTTACTACTTTAACCGACTTCGTATCTCCAATAATAAAGAAGTCAGAAATAGTGCCGACTTAACAATGATCACCCTGTATATGTTTAAAAGTTATCAGTATTCTCACTAATCACCATAGTGCAACTTGGCCACCATGGACAATGTTTGCCAATGCCTGAAAAGTAGACGGTCTAAAGCAACGACAAAGCGAAACCGATGCGTCAGTCTGTCATCAATTGTTTACATGCAGGTGTTTTTTGTCTAATCTCTACCTGCTAGTGTGCAATATAGTAGTAAACACAATTAAAAGCATCAGGATGGAACGACGTGTATCTCATATTTTTCTTGCAAGACGAGGCGGGCATGTTTCGTCGTCTTCGTTGTACAAATAATCTTTTATCATCTATAACTTGATTTATAATTATATCGCGGGCAACCTGGCAATACCTTCTAAGTGTATGGCCAGACTGAAGAACGACTAGCGTCAAGCAGGCGATCGCCGAGCGAGCGATTTTTCAAAACCTAATGCGCAGTGCAAGTGGCAATACCGACACTTGGCGGACGGGCGAAAATTAACAAGCCGCCTTCGCACTGCGGAAAATCGCTCGCCTCATTGTCGCTTCCCTAAGGCTACGGCTACAATGTGAAGCGGCGAGCAAAGAGTATGAGAGCGCTGCGTTTGCTCTTACTATTAGCATAAAAGAATTTATATTTTTTAATCAGGCGGCTGCAATGTACGTGAGCAAAAAAGCCCTGCCATTTGCCTCTTAAAGCGAACAAACATTATTATAAGAGTGTTTCTAATGTAAGTAAACTAGTTTTAAAACGCCAATTACCACAGAACATCGTAGCCAGTACCAGTCACCAGTACAGAGATTTGACATTCCCCGGTTCCGATTGGTATCGTAGCCGAGACCATGTAAATTGGTTCCCAACATGTTTACAGCACCTGAATACTTAACACACAAGTCACAGCAAAATTACAAAATTGCTAATAAGTAAATTAAACCCAGCCCAAGAAAAAATAAACGCCTTCAGATTATAACTGTTTGCCTCAGAGGCGGCGGAGGGCGTGGGCGATGTGGGCCATCGCCCACGACTTCGCGCCATAGATTTTGCATTAATAAAACTAAAATAATAAAGGGCCTTGCAGGAAAGGTAAAGACTTTTTTTTCTCTACAACTTTTTTAATAGATACCATTTATCCGAGAAGGTGCCTCGCAGGAAAGGTGAAGAACTTTTTTTTCCAGGATACCATTTAACGAAAAGGAGTCTCGCGAATATGAGGGCCTCGCAAAATGGTATTTGCCCACATAAAATTATGGTCTTGCGCCGCCACTGGTTTGCCTAAACCGTCGGGCGCCCGAGCCATCTACCTATTTATTAGCTACCAGGAACCAATTTACCAACACCCTATAATTTATCTATTCCAGATAAATTAATTAAATTTAAAAATCAGAAAAAGTAATGATAAAATTTAAGGCATTTTTGTTGTTAATACGGGTAAAGAAACATTACATTTTCTTGCTAAAAAGTGACGTCATATACTCATTAAAAACTTTGTTTTGGTAATTTTGTGTAAATTTTTAACATGAAGGTAAATGGCAAGTGAAAATTTTTTATATCCGGTGTAAACTAAAGTACATATTAAACCTAAAAAATTAAAATAATGAATATAACCTAAAAGTTTATTGGGCTGTGACGCAGCAGTTTAAAAACCTACATTTTCTTGATTCTACATTGTCATTTTCGAATACGGTTTAAACCACTCCGACAAATGCGTTTAGCAAGAAAATTTGACTTTAAAAACAAAAGGAATGTATACTTACAACTATTAGATTCCATAATAGAGTTATCAAAGCACTACTTGAATTAATTAGACCCAATGTGAATGGAGTTCCTCCTAAAGACCTTACAAAGGCACTAAATACTGGAAGAAACACAGCCAGGTTCAAAGAGTCCTAAAATATGTAAAAAATACTACAATACAGGGTTATTCAAAAATCCATCACGAAATTTCGGTACAGTTTCATATAGGGTGATCATTTTTGGCGTCTAGAATTTGCGCATTTCATTTTGCATTGGTTTGGAAGTGATATTTGTTGAAAGATGTAATTCCAAATGTTTTTTATTTAAAGTTAAAGAAATTACAACTTAATAATAATTAAAAACTGTTATGTAAACGATTGTTCTACTAATACAATAAACTGTATATGTCTGGCACTGAACAACATGGCCGAAAAATGGAAGATGTAACGTCATAACACGTCAAAGCAATATGGCCGAATGTCGCGACCCTATATAGACCGACTTTGAGTTGTAGTACTTTTTCCGCTGCTTAACGTGCTGCCAACCGAAAAACAATGAAATATCGGGTTTTCGGTTTATTACAAAAAATATTTGTTTTTCATAAAACACGCTGTATATTATATCACCTTTTATGGCCATCCTCGGAAATTTAATAGTAAACCGGCATTTTTTATATAAAACACTTTGTACATTACATCACAATCAAATAGATATTTTAAAGAGCTTTAAGAAAATACCACATTTGATATGTATATCTCGTATAGTTTGAAGGAAATTTAACCTAATTTAACTAACTCTTAGAGATAGACTTATCAAATGTGGTATTTTTAATAAATTTAAAACCCGATGTTCAATTGTTTTTCGGTTGGCAGCACATTAATCAGTGGAAAAAGTACCACAACTTTACTAATTTAACCAAAGAATACCAATTCATTAACCGACATCGTATCTCCAATAATAAGGAAGTTGGCAGTAAGGTTGACTTAAAAATAATCACCCTGTATACAGGGTGTTAAAATTTTTGATATTATGAAAAATAAAGGTACTTTCTTACGCCAGGTTCATATTTTTAAATATACCTCGTATGCCACTGCAAAAAATAATATCTGATAATTCCATTTGGTTTTAGACCATGCAGATCTATTTATGAATTAAAAAATAAGTTTTTTTCGTAAAATTATTAATAAAAAAGTTCTCCATGTGGTGCGAACTTAAGTAAACACGCTGTATAAACATAGGTCCAAAATGCATTGCTTTTCAGCTGCAGGGTGCTAATCTTAAAAAGAATCGGGCATTTGCCCCCCTGCGTACGGCTCTAAAATAGATACATTTTTGTCTACCTACCTCTATATCTTATTATTTAAAATTTTTGGAGAAAACCGTTAACATTTCAATAATTAATATTAAGTTTTTAACATGATGTTAATGACTTAATTATTTGTAGTTGGATGAACCTATGTTATTTATTTCAATATTCAATTAAGTTAATTAAGTATTCTTTATCCTGTACCTGTACAGGATATGGCTCTGGTTTAGGTTTAATTTTTGAAACATCCTGTGTAATTTAAACAAATGATTTTCTATTGTTAGTGTCACTCTACTAGTTATTAACACATTAGGTTTGTTCCAGCAGAATGTTGGAAACATGTTAGCAACAATCGTAAAACGCAGAAATTGTTACAAACATTAGTCAGAAATGTTGGCAACAATTTTCTGCTGGAACGAAAAATAAACAAGGCGTGCATACTGCTTATACGTCAAACGTCAATACAAGAAAGGTTATGTTAAAAATTGTCAGTAATGTTTGAAGAAAGTTTGCAAACTTTTCAACATGTTTCCAACATCTTAAAACTGCTGCTGGAACAACAAACAATTGTATAATGTTAGAAACATGGCACTGCTGGAACGACAAATTTGACGTGCGCAGAATCCGAACGGTTGCAAACATTTCTGACAGCCTGCTGGAAAAAACCTATTAAATATTGATTGTCAGTTTTTACTATGGGCACATTATGTTAGGAAAGACATCTGAACAAAAATGTATTACATTGGTTTAAAAGCCAATAACCCTAGTTAACCACAATAAGAATGATGTTTTTTATTGGTTAAAAAAGCAGTAACCATGGTTACTTACTAGGTATTTTTTCAATAAAAAGTGCGTAGAGTAATGGAATGTTTGTCCAAACGCAAAATTGAAAATAATAAATGATTTCTTTATTTACTATGTGACAAAGCTGTTATAAAAACAAAAGGTGTATTATTAGCTTTTCTATTTAGCTATAGGTTCCACATTCTAGAAACTCTGGGAATAAAGGAACGAACAGAGAGGGAAGTTCGGAGCCTGTCTAGTAGAACCGTATAGGGATGCATACGTGTGGCAGCAAGAGTTTCCCTGTTGGAAGCAGCTACATTTTTCTTTGTACGAAATGAAAACATGGTATTTACAAAAGCTAAATACGAAACATTAAAACAAACAGTTTTTATCATAGGCGTACCACTTAAAAAAACTTCGGTTATATTGCTGTTTGCCACTTTCACACTATGAACTAAAGCGCATTTTTAATAAAAGCGTAAACAGGGATGGTGAACCTTTTCTTATCAAAGTGCCATTTTTGTAGAAAATTGTAAAATGATGTCCTTTGCGTGCCATAACAAACTTTTTAGGGAGAAAAAAATTCAGGAGCAAAAAAGGTGTTTATGTTTTTTAAAGTTAAAAAATAGATGGAAATAGAAATATTTGCATAACCAGACGGTCATGTAAAACCAACGACAAATGCAAAACTGTCACATTGGAGAAGTCATGGTTAGTTCTGGTTATATATATATATATATATATATATATATATATATATATATATATATATATATATATATATATATATATATATATATATATATATCAAACAAATCAAATTACACGTGCTTTTGCTTTTTACTGTAGTCTACAAAACACACTGTATGCGATGTTATAAAATATATCACAGTCATTTGCCTAACAAGAACCACGGCAAATGCATTTATTTACCTAGATAAATGGCTTTTAAATAAAAATTACTTTTATAAAGTCATTTGCCCAGACAGAATGAATTTGTCTAAAATAACCATTTGTCTGCGACATATATACATAGTTTCGAGACCATTAAGGCAATAATCATTGCGAAATGTTTATATAAACATATGTCCTAAACGTCTTAACTTTCGAGATACAAAGTGTTATAATTTTCCAAAAACCAAAAAAATTTCGAAAACACTTATTTTAGTAAAAACTGTTATACTGGTTGACTCTCGAGACGCCACTGGACTTATTCAATGTAATCAAGTTAGGATAAATTACCCCCTTAATGTCATTAATAATATTGCCAAATTAAAACAAAACCGGGTAAAGAATAGTTAGGCGATATTTAAAAAAATTGATTTTTTTTTTGAAATTTTATCACCCTGTATCTCAAAAGTTAAGATGTTTAGGACATATGTTTATATGAACTTTTCTTCCTAAAATAAGCTAAGGAATCATACCCTGTATTTTCAGCCATCAATTAAATTACACCCTGTATATAAACCGATTATTTTGATAATACTTACCAAAACAAACAACAAATATAACACTTTCATTTTTAGACTTAAAACAAAAACAGAACTAATTTACAACTAAAGCACGTGAGGTAGATGGACTACCTAATTAGCTGCGATTTATTAATAATGCATCAATACAAAACGTAAAAGTACCACTAAGAAGTACTCCCGCAGTGTTATTACCAATAGACTAATAACATTATTTAGTAAAATAGACTATAATTAATAACATATTTTTGTATCTTATCATTTCTTGATGATAACGCGAGCTACTTGAAAATTACGTAAAGTGGTAATTGTTTTTATGAGTTATGAATGGTACTGCGGTACTGTCAGCGTCGTTAAAATGATACCTATTTGTTAAAAAGTAATATTTATTTTGCAAGGCAGGTGTCTTGGCCTTGGTACAACAATATTTAATGTACAGAGTGTTTCAGATTTGGTAATCGCATTGTAGGGGAGAGCAGGGATGGTCTTGACAGTTTTTGATCAATACTATTTTTCGTCTACATTATAAAATATTTAAAATGTTTTTTTTTTGTGTATAAGTATCGCTTAGTAATATATCTTAACAGTTAATAAATGCCAACTATTTTTCATGAAATATGATTGGTATTTTAACAAGAAAAATGACTACATATCAAGTGTCCACATCCACCAAAATACGGGGAGGATCTGGACATATAAACATCAAATTTTAACACAATATTTAAGAGTAATTCATTTTTGAAAATCAACAAAAATGTGGGGGTTGAATTCGGGCCAGCCATTTTATTGATTTATCATGTTGTTTTGGGTAGGTATTTCATATTATGTTTTAATGCATACTCAAATACAATACATATTAGAACATTTAAATATTCTGCTAACTGGTTTTCTGTTTTCGTGGAAAATATTTGAGTGGTGGGGTACTTTGGATAAAAAGTTACAATAATTATTAATCCCTTCAAGGTTTGCTTATTTACATAGGTGCCTACAGCAGACTTTGTGATTCTGTGCTTTTAGTGACTTTTTCGGTAACTTAGCTTGTTATCAGTAACATCGATGACAGCTTGCTTTAAGCCGGCTGTAGTTAAGGTATAACTTAACTTGCTGTATTAGCGAATCCCACAACCAAATTTTGATTAAAATTGGATAGGGCATATTTAAAATATTTTTAAAAACCCAATTTTCTTTTTAAAGTTTAACACCCCGTATTTTAGTAGCAAAGCAATTCCGGACCATTTTTTTATATGAACTTTTTTATAAACACCGAAAATTTAAAAATAATCTCAGAACTATTATTCATTTAGAGAAGATATTTAGAATAGCATCAACGATCTATTTTATTTTATTTAAATAAAATATATCATTGATAGCATTTAAATGACTTTATTATTATTACAGGGGTATTAAAAAATTCATGGAACTGATTAAGTAAGTTATTAAAAGATAATTATTTTAAATTTCAGTAATAAAATGACCTGAAAAACTCTCATAAATTGCTTTTCAAAGACCTGCTTTCTCCAAATTTCTAGATACCTACACAACACAATTTTTTAGCTGTAAACAAATGTGATCAAGGCGTTTTTCCAAATTATGGAGTTAAATAAAATTTTGTAATATTGTTTTTATTGACTAGTAACAACATTCATTTTTTCTAATGACATTTTGCTTAAAAATGGAAAATAATGGTAGTGGAGAAAAGTCATGTTAACGACCTCGAACCGCCTAAAGTCGAGCATGTGTCGCAACCTATTAACCTATTGCAAGTGTATACAAATTATCCTTGGGTGGCCCCAAGGTTAGTTTATATTTATAAGTTTGCGTCATATCCTCAACTTTTAGGCGGTTCGAGGCCGGGGACGCAAGGAAGGGCACTCCACGGAGAAAAGTTGCCAAGACTGGGTAAAATCAAAGCTGATGATCAATCCAGTGGCGTCTAGAAATGCGCATTTCATTTTGTATTGTTTTGGAAGTGATATTTGTTGAAAGATGTAATTCCAAATGTTTTTTATTTAAAGTAAAAGAATTTACAACTTAATAACAATTAAAAACTGTTGTGTAAACGGTTGTTCTACTAATACAATAAACTGTATATCTCCAGCACTGAACAACATGGCCGAAAAATGGGAGATGTGACGTCATAACACGTCTAAGCAATATGGCCGAATGTCGTAACCTTATATAGACCGATTTTGGTGTGGCCCAACTATAACACTAAACAGCTGATTATATGACTTCTTTGGAGTCCTTTTTTAAAATTGTTTCTACAATTGTTAAAGTCTTTTGATCCACTATTTACTCACAAATATAAACACGACTAGCACGATATTTACGAAACACTAAAGAAATAACGACATTTTTTTTAAAAAGGATACCCTTGACGTCACATCTATCAACTGTTAAACACAAAATACAAAAGATTAGCTCTGTAAAATGAAAGTTGGGTCACCCTAAGCACCTTGATTAGAGTCAGATTACCATTGAAATCTCTACTAAATATGGAAACCCGTATCTCAAAATGGTAACCAATCCTGTGGGGTTGCTCTGCGCCTAGCAAGTCTGGATACTTTGGGTCAGCTGGCAATTAAGCAGCACCAATGTCATAAATCAGGGATAAATTGAGTAGTCCTTAAACAAGAAAGCTGCAGATCCAATTTTTGAAAACGCCCAATGTCAAATTTAACGTCAAAACAGCTGATTAACCTAAAACTTCAAACTTCTCTAAAAAAATTAAAACATTCAAAACAAACTGTAATTAAAATTATTATGAGTCATACACAGACAGTAAAAGCTTATAAATAAGCCTTATATTTTATATGCTTGTGATAAACTGAAGCTTTTATAGTAGTAATTGCAGGTTTTCTAAAAATGGCAAAAAGTAAGGTTTCCAGTATTTTGGACAGCATTGAGCCCCAAGAGCGCCTAAAGCAATTAATTAACTACAGTAACTTAATAGAAGTGGATCCCCATGTTCCTCCTGCTAGGTAAAGTTATTATCTCTGATGTTCCAGTAAAATTAGAGTTAATTCTCAAGTTAATTAAAACTGCAAGAATATGTGTGTACCGAATATTTTAAATCGCGTATACACTTGAGCACGAATCCAAATGAGCACAATTAGAATGGAACGAGCATTCTGATGTGGACTGGTATTCGAAGTGAACCGAAAGTGCATTCTTTGTTTGGCGTTCAGACTCTGTTAAATGCGTTTGGCATCAAAACTTTTTTAACTTATTAACCACTTTTTAATTCTCCACTACAATATACTACACTTTACCCCTTGCCAAACAAAACTATAGATGAATTTTAAAAAAATCATTTGTCTGCAAAGTCGGTTTACTGACGATAGTTGAATGTGACAATGTCAAAAGAATCATTACCTTTATTGCCGCAATTATGGTTGCTATAAACAATTGACACTACATTCACTTTTCACTGCACGCTCACTCAACTAGGAGAGAAACAGATGTCGACCGACGCGGAGATTGTGCCTCTTTGTCGCCCGTTCCGCGCTCTCGCTTGCACTTCAAGCTTTAAATGGAGCGCGTGAGGTAACGCCGCATGAGTCATGTTTTATTGTGCCTGCAGCCGGGTCCATTGAATTACAAGACATTGTCACGTCAATAATTTTCTGATTCTCTGCTCCTCATTACAAACAATGGCGTTGTCCAAGTGCGCTTTTTTAATCTTGTTTTCTTTAATAAATTGCGTAAAACTATGAAACTCCCACTGGCTAGTTGCATATCTGCCATTTTTAAACGAATAGATCTGAATAACTCCAAACCGAAGATCAACTCCTTCGGGTTATGCTCATTCATATTCATACTCAAGTGTATACGCGGCTTTGGGAACAAGTTAGAAGATGTGTTTCTTTTTATAAACAAAACTGCTTTCAGATATTATCGTTCAGGGCTTGAAATGGTTCGTATGGCAAATGTATATTATAGTGAAGGCAATTTGGAAAATGCCTACTGCTTATATCTGAAGTTCATGACTTTATTTCTGGAAAAAATTAGAAAACATCCAGAGTTTAATACTGTCCCTTCCAATATGAAAGCTGCAAATCAAGCAAAACTTAGAGAAGTTTTACCGAAAGCTGAAAAGTTCAAAGAAAAGTTATTGGAGATGTATAGGCAGGATTATGAAAAATATTGTGAACAATTGGTAATCTTTTTTAGATGTTTTATTTTAGTTATTTTATTGTAGTTGTTTACCTAAAGGCAAAAACACACAATGAAAAGTCAGGAGAAAAAAAAATATTAACAAATAAAAATTTTAGAAAACACTTATTTTAGGTTTGAAGCCAAATAGGTTTGTGTAGGAAAATTATAACATTAAGGGGGAGAGGAAGATACCTGTAAATGCTTAAATTTTCATTGATTTTCATGATTTTTTTATATAAAAGAGTCATTATATACTATTTTTAAAAATTGGTATGTAGTTTTCTCAAATATTACAATAATATAAGATTTTCTTTTTCATTTTAATTATTTAAAATGGGAGGTGTATGCTAAATTCTTCTACTAAGATTGGAGAGATACTTCTTATTCGGAGGGCACTGTAGAATCGGTTCTAGTGATTTAAAAATCAAAAACTAAAATTTTTAGTGTTTATTAATGTCATAATTTGTCGGTAAACCTAAAAAAGTATAAGAAAAAAGATTTGTGGACTACAGTGTCTGATAAAATAAAATTACTTTTTTGCTAAATTTTTCCATAGTTTAAAGAAAAACGCGGTTAAAGTTCGATCGTAAGAATTTGATAATTATGGTGTTTACTGACTTTGGAATGTAAAAAATACTGAAAATTATGTTCCAAGATTTTAGTGAGGTTATCCTAAATTAGAAGAGAATATAAAAAAACCTAATCATATTGGTAATCTTTTGACAGTCTCAATAAATACTCAATATACAAAAAATGAGATTTTATAAAGAACGGTACAAGATATCGATTTAGCATAGCATTTAGCATTAGCATTAGCATTCGATAAGGTTATTTAGTTACCCAAATATCATTAATACTGTAGCAACGATTCAAAAGTTTTAAAAAATATTCGAATTTTGAAGGTCAATAACTTCCTAAGAAAGCTCGATAGAACTTTTTTTATTAAGTACCAACATTATTTTGGCTCACTTCATCACCCTTATTATTTACGACCTCACGTTTCTGGACACCCTGTATATTTCAATTTTTATCGCATTTAAAAAGTATCCACCTAATACCTGATTTTTTTTACCAAAATTCAGAAGAAGCTTAGTAAAGAAGAGGAAGACAGAAAAAGAAGATCTGAATTAACCAAAAAGAAAGCCAAAAACCCAAAATCCCCACTGGTCCACCGGTAGAATTTGTAACAGCTACTATTCCTGGATCAATTGATGATGTTAATTATCCAGATCCTAATTTGGAAAGAGCAGTACCAGCTCCAGTACCATCAGCACCAGAGTTACCACCATATGAGAGGTATTTAAAAAATTACTTTTTTCCATGATCGTTAAAAAAAAAACAGTTATTTTAATCGTTAACATGAAGATAAAGTACTCCATTCTAGTACTCTACATAAAGTGTTAAAAAGTTAACTTTTTTCAGACTTTGAATTAGTGTTTTGTTTCCTTGCCCACTATAATAAACTAAAAAATAAAATTTAAGATAATAACAGAATAATTCACT
>JACEGR010009897.1:0-22848 GCA_014170235.1 Listronotus bonariensis
ACAGACATAAAAATTTCCAATTATTTAATATTTTCGACTAACTGTAAAAGTTTATTATAGCAGTATACTTGTAACAATAGAGATGGGACCTAACAATTGTAAAGGATAAACCAGATGTTAAATTTACGTTATAAGGTATAAATTTATGCACTTTTTTGTAATTCATTCACTTTTAAAAAGTCGTTTGAAAATGACATAGTATGTCGAAACTGCAGTAACGCAAAAAGCAATATAAAATATGTGACAAAATAACAAAGTAAAATTTGTGTTTTTATTACATTCAACGTAAAAATGTATTGTCACAAAGTAACGGACTACTTAATAGATTCTTTAAAAAAACCTACTTTAAAAAAAAATTAACTGTATGTGTTCTTGATTTTCACAGATTTTTGCACCTTGAGGAAGCTGGACTGATTCAAAGGGAAAAAAACCTAGTTTTTCCAAAAAGCCGTTACCAGATTTCACAAAACCAATATTTACTAGCTTAGATGTGGAGGATACTTATTTTGTATTTTTGGTTTTATTAGTTGGAATAATATTAAGTCTTATTTTATTGGTATTAGAACTTGCAATTCACAATTTACTAAAAAAGCGTTTCATATAGTTGTAATTACTGATATTTTCTTTATTTACCCGTTTATTTAACTAATATAGGCATTTTTAGAAATTGATCCGATGGGTTGGAGTAGATCCAATCAGCTATTATTAGAATTCACGAGGCTTTTCGGTATTTTCTTAATTATCGGCTTTATGTCAAAACAAAACATAACTCTTTTGCTTTTTCATTGGTCGTGCAGTTTTTTTTTAGATTTAAACAATATTTTAGCTGTAAATAATCCATTAATATCAAATTATTGCCTTTTAGGCTTTTTCCTTTTGAAATAAATAATCATAAATTATTAAAACTTAAAAATGAAGCAGTTGATTTTGACACTTCTGTTTAACCCGATTAACCCTGAATTTCACCTAGGTCAGCAGAATTTAACCCAAGTTAAAGATCTGATTAATTTATGAACACGGGTAAATATTGCCCGATTTTTTTCGGACGGGTTTTTATGGATCGGGTTATAGGTTATTAATTATGTACTTTAAAAGAAACTACAACGGTAAAGGGGTTTTAATATTTCATAAAGTCATTGGTCCCCAACTATTAAAAACCGTGGAGTGGTACTATTTAAAGGGGTGCGTTTTTGAGAACGGGGTGAAAACAGCCTCTTTTTAGTTTTTTAAGGTTAGGTCAAAAACTACGCACTTTTTCCACGAAGTAGTCAACAGAAAAATTGTAGGAAATTAATTTTTTTATCGAAACACGTGTTTTAAATAAAAAAGTTATTTTTGTTAAAAATTTGCTTAAAAACGAAGCAAAAGAAACCCGAAAAAACAAAGGAGTTCTTTTTTTTCTGTATTTTGCCCTATAACTCTTTTTCATGGGGGTTTAGGTATAGCCATTGGTTTAAAAAAAAACCTTCATCTTTTCTTTACAAAATGACGCTAAGTATAAGTCTTTAGTGTTTATGTGTATAGTTTTTGAGAAACGATTTTTTAAAGTTTTCAACTCATACCATTTTTGGAAATTTTACCTATTTTTTCGAAAACAATGTTCTGTTAAACTTTTTTACGCAGTTTTAGGTAAAGGCAATATTCAGTTAAAAGAAAAAACAATTACCTTTCAAATGGTTTACAGTTGGATGCTCTAAAACTATTTATAAAAAGATGGTTTTTCTAGTTTCAACGATATCTAACCTTTACGTATATTTTCTTAATTTCTCGTTATAACTTTTTTCTTCTACATTTAGATATATATCGGGGTTACCAACTTGTTTAGGCCCAAGATCGACTTTTCAGTGATGACACCCAATGCAATCTACCAATTTCAAATTTCGGTAAAAAAATTTTTGAAGAGCAGAAAAAAAGAATGTCCTCACCCCGATATTGTACTTTTTAACAGTGACCCAACTCCCATTGTCTTCTTTCTTTCTCCTATAATACTTTTGAAGACCAAAAAAAACGTTATAGCGAGAATTAAAAAGATATACGTAAAAATTAGAAAACATTGTTGAATGTATAAAGACTTGAAGAACCATATCTTACTTTTAAATAGTCTTAGAGCCTCTTACAATAGAAAATTTTAAGGGTAATTGTTTTCTCTTTTCACCGAATATACCATTGTCTATACCTTAAACTGCGTAGAAAAGAGTTGCAAAACATTGTTTGCGAAAAAATGGGTAAAATTGTCTAGAAATGATGTGTGATCTTTTTTGTACATAATCAATAGCCTATTAACCCAATATCAATTTTTAAAAATGCCCTATGTTGTTTTTTAAATTTTATAATTTAAATGTTTTTTTTTTAATATTATGTTTAGTTACTATAAGAGATAACTCGCTACTGTTTGGCGATGTAAAAATATCGTTATTTTTATGTTTAAACAAAATTAGATATAACTTTGTTGCTTTAAACAAAATACCCTTTAAGCGCTGTCATAAATAATTTTAACGAAACCTAAAAATATGCACTACTAACTTTAATATATGTTTTTTGTTCGTAATTTTGTTTTTAGACATTTATATTTATTTATTTTAATAACTTTTACATTAAACAGAACTAACAGTCCCTGAGCCAGTAATAAAATGGACCTAACGATAAGAACACTTTGAAAACCTTTTTGGGGGTTTCTTTTGACCTACAAATATTCCTACCGCTATATATGAAAGAGTCACTTTAACCCAGCCTGTCAATGTCAAATGTTTGGGGTCAGAATGGGTGAACGCGTCACTTTTTTGTTGGGCAAGTTTACCACAATATTTAACATGCAATTTTTAAACATTTTGCCAAATATGGTAATGGTTACAGTCCATTACAAACCATAAGGCTCAAACACATGTTTGGGTATTGGACTAGGCGGGTTTCCAAACTGTAATTCTTACGATTTTTGGCACAATGTTTTAAAATTCCAAATATAACATTGTAGTGAATTTGTCCGACAGAAAAAGTGACGCGTTCGCTCAGTTCAACACCCGAAACATTTGACATGAAATATAGCGGTATGAATATTCGTAGTAGAATCGTCAAAAGGAACCTTTCTAAAAGGGTTTTAAAAGTGTTCTTATCCTAGAGACGATTTCATTACTGGACCAGGCACAGCGAGTTGGGTAGTATTCAAATATTCAGTATTCTGAATCGTATTTGGATAGATCCGTGTGTTTGGTATTTGGTCAGTAATCGGGATTTTGTATTTAGGTTACCGTTTTTGAATGGTAGTATTCGAATACTTATTCATTCAGAATAACGTTTGTGAATGGTAGTATTTAAATACTTTTTTAGTACTTGACGAATTCACTTTTAGAGTATTCGAATACCGGCATACCTAGGGTTGCCTGAAATTCAATATCCAATGTCGGAACACTTTGATTTGATATTTAAGTTAGTTTAGTTATACTTATATTGCAAAATTGCTTTGACGGATTCTGCTGACGTCATTATTAAAAACATTCTCTCTAAACTCATATTATGTTAAGGAATTGAAAATAAGTATTTACATCTTTTAATAAATTATGATAAAGTGGTTCATACAAAATTAAATATTTTGTTCCAAATCGTAAATCGGGACTTTTTGCTATGAAATCGAGACGTCGCGTCGCACAGTGTTTCGTCCTATGGACAAAAATAATTTTTCTCACTCTATACAAGATCAAATATATATATATATATATGGATATTAAAACTTTAACCGGAGATATTGTTAAAAGTTTTTGTTTTCGCTGATCATGTTTTTATGAAGCAAAAACGTTAAAGAAAAATGCGATATTTTTATCAAAGAAATAAACAAATTTAGATGCATTTTTCAGTCAAGTTTAAACTTGTGCTGATTCGAAAGTATTTAGGTGTTTTTAATTTGGCGAAATGGACGAAAACCAAGAAGGTGGGTACTTTAATATTTATCATGAGTCATTTTTATATGTTTAATGTTATAAGAAAAAAGGCTATAATTGAACGATATGTAAAAAATAAAAAAATTATATATTTGTAGGGTTAAATTGAATTTTAAAAAAATGAACCCAAAAAATTCTTAGATTTTTTGTTCAATAGTTACCACATATGTTGACTACAAAATCATGTTAAATTTAGCTGCAAATATTTGCAACCCTTTGAGCTGTATTTTTTTAATCGATTAAGTCATACCTACCTATTCGGTATTATTTTTTTAAATATTTATACATATTTATTGGCATGGATGTTACTATTTGGCAACCTATTTTTAAAAAAATATAATTAATATTATTTTCAATTTACATCCTCTTCTCTTAAAATAGAGTTTTTTTTATTATTTTAGTTATGGAATGTGATCCAACTGTGAGAAATTACAATATTTTTGAAAAATGGATTTCTTTAACTGGCGGTAAAGTGAGTGAGATTACAGATTATTTTATATCTCTTTTTGATTTAAATGGTACAGAAGAGTGCAAAAACGAAGTTAGGTTCTATGTTCGAACCCATTTTGATGTTAAATTCACAAAAAATGGAAGGAATGTTCAAGAAGTAAAAGTTATTTTGTTAGACGCAATCAAGATTGGCTAGAAAAAATAGTAGAGCTTCCAGAAAATATTTTACAGTTTAAAAAGAAATGTGTTACATTAGAAGAGGCAGATACTCGAGGAAGGCCAAAAAATCGTTTTCTGAGAGCTCATCAAAAACAAAAAGGAGAAGAGTTCAATATTTAGTTGATAATTACAGTGCTGAAGAACTTCTTTTTGCGGCTAGCCTTGCAGAAAAGAACAAAAAAGTTGACACAACTGCCCTAAATCCACAGCAAGTTTTAGCTCTGTATTTAGACCTCGATTTATCCGAGCGAAAATATAATAATCTTCGTAGTGTTGTAAATAGCTCAGTTGAAAAGAACTTGTTTGCAAGTCTTTACGAACTACGAAAAACTAAAAAGAAACATTGCCAGTTGGAATTAAAACATCTGAAATTAGTGCTGAAGTGGGTTTACAGGACTTGCTTAATAAAACTTCAGATAGTATACTAAAAACTTGCGATATTAAAGCTAACACAACTGCTACCTTAACGTGCAAATGGGGCCTTGATGGAAGCGCAGGACATAGCATGTATAAGCAAAAATTTTCGGAGCAACATTTAACAGACGAATATTTATTTTTAGTTGCCTTTTGCCCAATAAGCTTAGTTGATAACACAACATTAGAAAAACTATGGGAAAATCCTAGTCCAGGATCCACCCTGTACTGCAGACCTATAAAATTCATATTTTGTAAGGAATCAAATGATCTGGTGCGGGATAAAGAAAACAACGTAACTGTTCAAATTAATAACCTTTTGAACTTCAAATCAGATTTTAATGGATATGAAGTTGAAATCAACTTTGATATGAAGTGTACAATGCTTGATGGCAAAATATGTAACACGTTAACAGAAAATTCGGCATCATCAAAATGCTATATTTGCGGTGCATCTCCAAAAGAGATGAATCAAGAAAACGTGTCAAAAAACCTGCAAATCAAGATAACTTTCGTTTTGGACTTTCCACTCTGCATCTCTTGATTAAAAGTTTTGAATGCCTGCTCCACATATCCTACAAATTACCATTTAAGACTTGGCAAGTCAGGGGACAGGACAATAAACCCATTTTGGAAGAACGGAAAATACGAATTCAGTCCGAATTTAAAACTAAAATGGGCCTGATTGTGGACAAGCCCAAGCAAGGATATGGATCATCAAATGACGGCAATACAGCCAGAAGATTTTTTCAAAATCCTAAACTAAGCGCAGAAATTACTGGCATAGATATTAGTCTTATTGAACAGTTTTCAGTTATTTTGAAAGTGGTATCTTCTGGCAGAAAAATTAATGTAAACAATTTTAATGTTTTACTGAAAGATACAAAAAAGAAATATCTGGACTTATATGGTTGGTATTACATGCCCCCCACTATCCACAAATTGTTAATTCATGGTGTTGACATTATTTCTTCATTTGATCTACCCATAGGGCAATTAAGCGAAGAAGCCTTGGAGGCAAGGCATAAAGAAGCCCGCAAATATCGACTAGGTCACTCACGAAAAAATTCAAGAGTTAACAGTAATCAGGACCTAATGACTGCTTTGCTTTTAACCTCAGATCTCTCATATCCAGCAAAAGAAAAATCACCAGTAAAAAACATAGAGACATTATAGATGAAGAATTAGAGGAATATTTTATACCCGAAGAAATTAATCCAGCAGAATTATTTATGAAGGATGATGATTCTTGTTCAACCAATGACGAATAAGATTTTACGTATATTTTACTATTGATTTAAATACGATTGTTTCAGATATTTTTAATGGAAAAATTAGATGTGTAGCTTGTTTTTATTTTATATACATATTTTAGATAAAAAAGAATGAAATTATTTATTTGATGCATAATATGTTTCTGGTAAATATTTTCTTTACACTGGATTTATTAAGTATTTTAATTTAATTTAGTTACAAAATTTACTTAAAATATATGTTTGTTTCTTATTTGTGACACCATGTATAATTTTTTATATGACACATTTGGGTATGTCCGTAATTTTTTTAAAGATATTTAATAATTTATAAAAAAATATAAATATAATTAACATTTGGTTTTTGAAAATAAACGTTCTTTTTGACATTACCCTGTATCCCTAAAGTTTAATATATTCATTTTTTTCTTGCTCTGTATGTAGCTCAGTAAATCAGCTACTCAACAGTTTTTGTTTCATTTAAATCCGTTTACGAGAACCTAAGTTATGATTTTTGTCCCATTTTCCCAAATAGTCGAAGCACTGTGCGTCGGAACATAGGGCCTAATTACACTGACAGTCCCGATATATCAGGACGGATGGCAACCCTAGGCATACGAATATATATAAATATAGTATTCGAATACCAAAATGGTAAATATTACAATGCCGTAATTGGAAAAAAGGGAAAAAAGAGGTTCTTTGGGCTCTGCAAAATTTTGAACAGGTAAGATACGTATATTTGTTTTTTTTTTTGTAGTTTTTGTTGTAGTTAAAGTTTTGGAAAAGAAGGACCTTTGTTTTGGTTTTTCCGGTCCTCATAATTTTTAAGCACCATTTTTTTTGTCTTCAGTATTCATAAATACTTAATCCTGGTATTCATGAATACTTAGTATTCGAATACTTTTTTTTCACGTAATTCGTATTCGTATTTGAATACCGATTTTAGTATTCGACCCAACTTTGCCCAGGGTCTATAAATTAAATTCATTTTTGCAAACGCAGCATTATAATTTCGCTGTTTTGCTTATACAAAAGAAAAAAACATAAATCATAATAACTTTCAACCAGACTACAAATTTTAAAACACCCTGTGTAAACGAATTTTTTACCAATGGCAGTCAAAATTTTACGGAAATAAAAAAGCTGCATTCGACTTTAGTTTAACATAAATGGAATCATGATAGACACCCTGTATAAATTAAATATATTTGACTACAAATACCTACCAGCTTCTTTCTACATTCTTACTTATAAAATTAAAAAGTTAAGTCTAGGTTAGATTGCATCGGACTTAAAATGTCTTGAGTTATACAGTTGAAATCGTAATCTAGGATCAGCAGTCTTTACCATGCACATTAAATTACCAAAAGTATTTAAAAACTTTTTATAATCACGACCGTATAAACGTAAAAATTAAATAAAATGCTTCATGCCAGTTACGCCTAATCAGCAAAAAAGATTACATTATTAATCAATAAACTGTAATCTTTAAGATGGAATCCTTAAATGACTTAAATGCCTACCACTTCAACTCAGTCGTTTCTGAAATAAAACTTGCCTTAATTGCGGCAATTAAAGCTTACAGGCACGTGTTTGTCAATAAAGTAATCGGTTATCAATATTTCTGATCAAGTTTCAACGTTATTTAGACTTTTTATGCTGTTTTAGGATCTGGTTATTAAGAAAACTCACAGCACCAATATCAGCAGTTAAAACTGTCGATCAACTATTGATTTTATCTAGAAACCTGCTGGGAACTTAAAGGAATTTTTATTGTAAATGTATTTAAAATACGGTTTTAAGGGTAAATTTTAAAGCACCACTAAGATTTTTAAAAGTAATTACATTATACAGTGTGTCCACGGATGGCCTAAACTATACTTCTAAAAACGTTATTCTTCATAAAAATGTTTGCTTCGTTTGAAATGCTAAGAGGTAAAATAAAATTTACCATAGGATATACAGGATGGTTCAAAATCGCGAAAATATTATTTTGAAAAATAAGAAATTATCTAAAATGCCGCATAGTCCAGTGACGTAGGTCGGTAATGCCTACGTCACAAAAGATATAAGATATAACACCCCTTTGTTATTGCTTTTTCCTTTGTTCACATATTTATTTAACGTAACGAGTTTTAAATATGCTGTGGGAGTATTGTTGAGTTGTTTGAGCTCGCAAATTGTGAAATAAAGTTTATTTAACTTTAAAAATTATTTACAAAAAAACTATTAAAAATATTCCTAAAATTTAAACTGTTCCTAGTTGCTAAGGTACTTAATTATTATTTAAAAAAAATGCCATTGTAACATTTTGGATAATAGCCTATTGTGAAACTGGGTTTAAGCTCAAACCTATTTAAAATCCAGTGGCAAGCCTAATTAATTTTTAAATATATATTTTATTATTAATTTTTTTAAAGAACTAATTATTCAGCTAAGTAGTTTTTGTTGTTATTTTTAACTGAAAATATTACCTAATATGGTTTTAAAGCAAGCAGTTATTAATTAAGTTATTTAAAATTAAATTTTATTGTTTAATAAATAAATATTTAAAATATTTAAATTACCAAGAAGAATTAATTTAAAGAAAATTCTGGCAAGTAATTATCTACATAATATATTCAAGAATCATTTGATTTACAGGCTTTAACCTATTTATTTTATTTATTTATTTATTGGTACTTCTGACAAACACAAATAAATGTAATTACATGTTAGGGAGGAAAATTTGTATTCTATTAAAAAAGTTAATAAAGATATGCTTACAGACATCCTTCTTGTAGGGATCACTTTTTGTGTTTTTATTTTTTATATTTGTGCTTACAACCCACCTGTATATACATAACCAAAGGCTCAAAAAATTAACCATAGATATGCCACCTCACCTCCATTCTTTATACCCACCAGCTTTATAAACTATACAACTACTGTCTAGTAGTCAGCGCTATGGCAAATATTTATTGGAAGGTAATACACCATATATTTCTCCTACATACCACTTGCTTCAACGAGATTAATAGGACTGGTTAGAAGACAATCCTTTGTGATAAAGCAGTGGCAGACGGGTGCCGAATGAGTGGTTTTAATTTAATTGCTTTATTATTTCTCAATGATTTTCTAATTTTATTATTAGTTTAAAGCTTTTGCCCCAATAACCATTTTAATTTTTTTATTTAATATCTATTTAATATAGGTGACTTTTTTAACGTACAAAAAAATTGTACGACACTGCATTTTTCTAAAATAAAATTATTTTCTTGAATATCCATTTGTTTTACACAAATTTAATTTAATGGAATTTTTAAAAGTAATTTATAATTTACGGCAAACTATCCCCAGGCATGATCATATTGAAAATACCAATATATAACGTAATTATTCTAAAAAAATATTTGTTTCAATTTTTTATATTTTTAAATAGTTTAAAAGATTTGATAAATTTGTCAAAAACATTTAAATTAGCCTAAAAAGTAATATTTGGGAAAGCAGATTTTCTTAAAAATAATTAAATTCTGTACAGGGTGTCCCATTTTGGTTGTCCCTTATGGGAAACTTGGAAACCATAAGAGATATTAAAAATCCGATACCCCATCCTCGAGCTCTTTTTGGAGAAAACATTTATGGTAAAAACAGATCATCGCTATCGCGAAGCGTTTCAGAGATACAGGGTGATTCTCGATTTTTTCACTTTTTGAAAAGGGCCTGTAGCTTTGTTGTTATTACAGATACGAGAAAACTAATTGCACATTATACAGACACTTTTTTCCGTAGAATCCAGTGGCGTAGCCAAAAAATTTTTTGAGCTGTCATTTTTGACATATGACCCAAACATGTTTTTTTTTATTAGGGACACCCTATAAATGAATAGGTAATTAAATTGCTTGTTTTTTTCTGATTAAAATAATATATCATAGTAGGTGGTTTAATAAATTTTTACGTCAAATATTGGAAAAATTATGATTTTAAAGACGCATTGCGGCTTCTATCTGTTTTTTAAATTGTTTTGTATTTTTGTTTTAAAAGGAATCTGTCATCCCTTAGCTCAGGAGACATTTCTGTAGAAAAAAAAACAAAAATTAGTTTACAACAACAATAATAAACAAGTTATATTAATTAAACTTAAAAATTTATCAATTTTTTTTAATTTTTGATTTTTTTATTTTTTTTTATTTTTATGGATTCTCCATGTCAACTTTACCAATAGAGCAAAAAAAAACAAAAAAAAAAAATCGAAAATTTTTTGACACACCCTGTATAACTTTGATTTTAATTTTTTTATACAACATTATCATACTAATACAGAACCAAAATTTTTTGCTTCAAATTCATAAATAAGGACGCTATGAATTTTTAAATTTTAACATAAAAATAATTATTTTTAATTTTTGGGACACACTGTATCATTTATATATATATATATATATATATATATATATATATATATATATATATATATATATATATATATATATATATATATATATATATATATAATATTCTTCACTTTATCATATATATATTATCCACCATAATTTCATCCTTATATATTCATAAATAAAATTGTAGGAAATTTTTAAAGTTAAAAATAAAAAAAATCATTTTAATTTTTGAGACACTCTGTATCATTTTTTTATGTATAATAATATTTTTCACCATCACATTTATCAAATACCAAAATTTCATCCCTTTATTTTCATAAATAAAATTGTAGGAAATTTTTAAATGTTAAAATAAAAAAATTATTTTAATTTTTTGAGACACCGTGTATCATTTTATTATGCGTATTAATAATCTTCTACATCATATATATTATTTACCAAAATTTCATACTTATATATTTATAAATAAAGTGGTAGGAAATTTTTAAAGTTTAAAATAAAAAAATGCGTCTTTAAAATCATAATTTTTCCAATATTTGACGTAAAAAATTTATTAAACCACCTATTATGATATATTATTTTAATCAGAAAAAAACAAGCAATTTAATTACCTAATCATTTATAGGGTGTCCCTATCAAAAAAAACATGTTTGGGTCATATGTCAAAAATGACAGCTCAAAAAATTTTTTGGCTACGCCACTGGATTCTACGGAAAAAAGTGTCTTTATAATGTGCAATTAGTTTTCTCGTATCTGTAATAACAACAAAGCTACAGGGCCTTTTCAAAAAGTGAAAAAATCGAGAATCACCCTGTATCTCTGAAACGCTTCGCGATAGCGATGATCTGTTTTTACCATAAATGTTTTCTCCAAAAAAGAGCTCGAGGATGGGGTATCAGATTTTTAATATCTCTTATGGTTTCCAAGTTTCCCATAAGGGACAACCAAATGTGGGACACCCCTGTACAGGAGTTTCATTTATTCTTTGCCACCCACTTCTAACTATAACCAAAAATAATTGAAAATATCGTGCTATATAAATGTTTTAACCCTTTTTCATCTATTACCTTTTAAGCATTAAAAAGAAACAAATTAACATCAAAAACTCAAGAAAAAATGAAAAGGTAAACTTTTTGTAAATAGAACAAACTGAATATTATAAATAAATTTAAACAGGTCAGTGATACTAAAGACATTTTGGAATTTAAACAAATGTTTGTAAACACATTTTAAAACAACATTTATACAGTTTTCATACAAATGTTTTCATGTTTGTGCGCAAATGTATGTAGGTCTGGACTAGGCTTAAAAGATAATAAATGAAAAAGTTTAAAACTTTTACACAGGACGTTTTTTTTCTATCCTTCTTGGTTATAGTTAGAATTTGTTGACAGCTTTTTACACCTTGTAGTATAGGATTATTTAGTAACTTCTACAAACTAAATCACTTATTTACATTCAACTATTATTAAAAATTAATATCTGCATAACTGGTTTTAAGTTCGTGTCAATTTTTTATTATTATCTTCATACTTACATTAAAGGTGTGGGGGCCCTGCCTGGCAACAAACGTATATATTCGTTTGTGGGGGCCTCAGGCCAATGTCCGGTTGCCCCCTCCTTAAATCCGGCCCTGGACGTTTCCTATCAGAGAGTGTCATTTCTTTTACTTCTCTTACTTATAATTCGTCGATTTTTAAAATCCTTTAACATTAATGCAATGTATTAAAAAAATGGTCAACTGACATGTTTTTAAACTTTAAAAGTGAAAAATCCTGGGATACGAATAAGTGGGTTTAATTTAATTGCTTTATTAGTTCCCAATGATTTTTCTAATTTTATTAATATTTGAAAGGTTTTGCCCCGATGGCCATTTTTTAATTATTTTTTTTTAAATTAAATATCTGCTTAATTTAGGTGACGCTACAAAAATGATACGACACTGCATATTCCTAAAAAAAATATTTTCTTGAATATCCATTTGTTTTACACAAATTTAAATTTATGGAATTTTTAAAATTAATTTATAATTTACGGCAAACTATCCCTAGGCATGATCATATTGAAAATACCACAATTATAACGTAATTAATATAAAAAGAAAAATATGTATCTCAATTTTTTATATTTTAAATAGTTTAGAGGAAAGTTTCTATACAAATGTTTTCATGTTTGTGCGCAAGGTATGTAGGTCTGGACTAGACTTAAAAGATAATACATGAAAAAGTTTGAAACTTTTACACAGGACGTTTTTTTCTACCCTTATTGGTTATAGTTAGAATTTGTTGATAGCTTTTTTACTCCTTGTAGTATAGGATTATTTAGTAACTTCTACAAACTAAATCACCTATTTAAATTCATTCAAAAAAATGGTAGTTTTTTTTAAGTTTTTGTTTTTTTTTGATGATAAGGAAAAAATATATAGTTAATACCTGCCGTTATTTTAGTCTGGAGTTAATCTGCGTCTTTAATAAAGCCAGTGTTTTTGAGAATTTAAAAAGCTGGACTAAATAAAAACAAATAGTTTTACCTTAATAATTGAATTTTTACAATATTAACAAAAGGTTCGTTTTTACCAAACTTATTTCTTTTATACTAAGTACAAAAACTTTTGGCAAAAGAAAGCATTTACAAAATAAAAACGTCCCTAAAAAGTTTTAAAACGTAGAAAAAGCCTACACTAAAAATAAATAGTAAGTAGGGGTCGTGTGACTAAGTTTTACTTAGCCATAAAAGTATTACAACAAACTGACCATTTCGTAGACAAAAATAGGGATTTTTTTTAATAGCATATTTTAACATCAGAATATTACCTCTATAACTATTTTAAGGTTGTGCTTTAAGCCTTATGCCTTAGTTCAGTCAGCTAGCTACATAGTATATCCACATTTAAAGTTATTCTAGTTATTTTTAATCCTAGCATATTATACTCCTTTATTTGATTTATTCAAAGTTGACCAATTAAGACACGTTCAATTCGCAAAACGCATTTCATAAGTAGGTATATGAACTAAGCTTACGCGAGCCAGCCGGCATTCGACAGGCCAAATTTTGCGCCATTGAAGCGAAATCTCTCCGCGTAGCGTATGTCTATCTGTGATTACACGTACAAATATTAAAATACAAACAAATAAATCATGTCTAACTATGCAAAACATTTTAAGCTTAATGTTAACGTAATTAGCCCTATAAAGGAAACAATAAAGATCTCAAAAGATATAATTGTGATAACCCAAAATTATAAAATGATTAGTGTGAGAAAAACCAAGCCGAACCCTAACGATTTTGTAATTAATTTTAAGATCCACCTACATTTGCCTGGCGGTCAATAAGATATCATTAGATAATTTATTACCAATGAATTTAATATCATATTAACTCCCTGACAGCAGTTATTGCGTAACAAGAGTTATAAATTGTGGTTAGTGACCTCTAGTTTAAAAGACGCAAATTTTTTTTTATAAAAAGTGTTGAAATATCGATGAACTTGTTAAAATATTTATATTACCTATACATATTTTAATTACAAGGATTATAAATTAGTCAGAGTTCCTTTATGAAAAGGGGTTTAGACATAAGCAAGACCGGTGATAGCTTTTGTCAGGGACGTGAGGGTGTGAGAATTACGATTTCGGTTGGCAGTTCTGTTCAAAGTTGGTAGCATTATCAGCTGATAACAGAGTCGTGCCTTGTTTGGTAAAAACTGTGGAAATTTGCCATTTTCGTTTTGGTTGTATAATTTTCAAGAATTTCCAGTTGTGAATGTTTTTGGTTAGTTTATAGAGACTTCACATATTATTGGTTCGGACTGGTTTTATTTTAGAGATTTTGATAGTGTTTAGTCGTATAGTTGTCAGTCTTTAGTGTTTTAATATACATATGATACAAATGAGGGTCCGCTAATTAATGGTACACAGAAAACCCACACATTTCTTATGCGATAATACCTATATTAGGATTTAAACAAACATACCTATATCCAAAAGTTGATAATAGGGAAGATACGGGGTGTTAAAGGGCAATACATATTTTTTATTTATTTTGATAATTTCTGATATGTTTTAAATATTTTAATAAAACTCGGTATCAGGAGTTTTTAGATATCAGGTATTTATATCTGAGCAGTGGTAATTATGGCTAATACGATGTTATTGAAGGCACTTTCAGGTGCACTGAACAACTAAAACGTAAACGGTTGCCAGGACCGATTTTTACTAAGTCTACTTTTTTGTGCAGAAAGTATATAGAGAAGCTTACTAGTTTATTGAGGTGGTACATACTGAGTAGGCAGCACAAAAAAGTTGGGACGTTTTAGAGAATTTTAAATAGTGTACCCATCGCCCTTTAGTCTACATATAAAAATTAATATCCGATCTGAAAAGCTAATGTTTAAAAACCCCTAAATACCATATTTTATTAAAATATTCAAAATTGCAAGAAAAATTATCGAAATAAATTTAATTTTTCTTTTCACTATGACATCCTGTATCTTCCTTATTATAAACTTTGGGATATTAGGTATGTTTGGTCAAATCTTAATATTTTAGCATAAGGAATCTGTGGTTTTTCTATGTACCATTAATTAGCGGACACCCTGTGTATACAAAGTTTTTAAAATGGTTTTTGACTTACGGAACCATGGAAACTGTTTTGCTCTGCCAGGTAGCTCATCGTCCTGTCGTCGCTTTGATAATTTTTAATTTTCAATAATTAAATTACATTTATGGTTTTATTTTAAGTTATGCCTATTAATATAATTCAATAAATTTTGTTCACAACATACAGGTCCTTTTTGTTTTCTCCTTAATTCTACACCACTGATCTGCTTAAAATCAAACATGGCCAAAAATGGCCCGACTTGATGTCACCACCCCGCTAGCCAATATGGCGAAAGTCGTAACCTTATTAATCAACTTTGTAAAATAATAATTTATATAACAAGTGCATAAAGTTATACTTTTTATACAAATGGGAAGTTTAATAATATTATAGCCTCCTTATTTTTAAGAGACAATTAGGTATCCTCTTCATAACAATCCATTTATTATTTAGGGCATAGCCCAGTTCGGCTCCGTTAAGTAGGATATAGAAGGTAAAATACCCATTAATGGATTTCAAGAAGTATCCGTTTCGGTTCGAACGTCATAAAAGTACCTAGCGACACCTAATCGCCCATTAATTACTATTTAATATATAAATATAATTTATCTAATTTTTTTTATTCGCTTTATTAAGACATTTAAAATAAAAAAAGATTTAACTAACCATGACCGCCTTCAATGTGATAGTATTGCATGACCGTCCATAGCGCTTCGAACCAGTCAAATTACACGTGCTTTTGCAAGCAATAATTTAATAAATAAATAAATAAATAAATAAATAAATTTGTTTATTTAATAAATAATCCAAATTAACAAAAGAAATTCATAAATGGAGCACACTAAATTTACAAAAATTTGTACTGTGCTCCAGAGAATATGAACAATAAGGCATTTAAATACATAAATAAAAGTCAGGATAGTTTACACCAAAACCTAACTTAATGTTTATTAATATACGATATTTTATAAATTTGTCTGTAAGTAAAAATATATTTTAAATAAATAACATTCAAATTCGATGAGGTGGTTTTATTTCTTAACAATAATATAATTTATAAAGTAAATAATTACTTTTGCCTAGTTGCCGGGCCGAGGTGGATACTGGATACTGGATACTGCTTTGTTTTTGGCGTTGATGCAAGTCAATTGCCAGCTCTCTCCCTTCCGATCATATAAGCGATGTCGCTTATAAGTTTTCAGGACTTTGTCGTTGGAACCTCTGGATAGTCGAGCTTTGTAGCTCCCAGAAGTTCCTAGCATATGTCAATACGAAAGCTATGAAATGCATAAATTGCGGCCATCTTCCCAAGAGCTGCTGCTGGTATCGCGCATAACCGGTTTCTTTCAGTGCTGACGTCACTCGCAGCGCCCGCCTCCATTCTCCGCCATTGAAGAATACCTCGTGCAGTACGCCAAAACGAAAAACATCAGGTTCTAGGAATCTTCACTCACAGTGCCTAGCTCCAGAAAAAAGATGCCTTTTCAATTTAGCAGTGAGTTTCCTATCTTCCTCGGGGCACCAGAACGTCTTCTACATCCTCCATGCACGAATCCACGTGAGAGTCCGGTGTGAGCTCCTTCCAACGTCTAATCACTACCGAGAACGAACGGAAACTGGGCCGAATTGGGATATTCAGAAACAGGTACATTTTAGGTGCGGGCCGAACTGGGTCATTTTATCACAGGGTACCTGACCCATCGGGCCGAAACAGGCATGGCCCATTATTTATTCTTAGAAAATTGCATGTACTTACTTTTTGTAGAAATAATTCTAAAAATATTTAAATTCCTTTTCAATTTCTTAGTTATCCATTTTCAATATTACTAATAATTTTATAATAATTTCTATTGAATTTATTTGTCTGTAACTTAACTGTAAAATTTTTTAAAACTAGTGATACATAAACTAAAAGAAACTACTATATAAAACCGTTTGGGTCAGTTGATGTCGCGTTTACTGTTACATTGAATTGATATTTAAGTATATTGTAGTAGGCATTGAAACAAAACACTAATTCATAGTGTCAAAAAAGCTTCGAAGTGTTAAAAAAGTTACTTTTTCTAACACTTATGTTGTGTACTAGAATGAAGTACTTTAACTTTATGTTAACGATTAAAAAACAGCATTTTTTTTACGGCCGTGGAAAAACGTATTTTTCAACACTTACACGTTTAAAAAAGTTCGTAAGAAATTTAACGGACAGGGAAAGTTTTTCACAAATATTGCTATGTCGATCAAAAATAAACTTCATGCAAAACATGTCGGAGCATCCACGTTTTCATGATGACGTCACTGACGAATTTGCGGAAAGTGATCGCAGTATCGAATTACAAATAGGTAAGTTTTTTAAAAATTGCTTCTTGCATAAAATTTCTACCGCACGCCCCTTATTTGTAGGTATTATTCTGACACAAAGTAAGTTAATAAATTAAAATTTAAATAACGGCATATAAACCTTTCCTAAGTAAACGATAATTTTAAATAGAGATCTCTTAAAGGAAGCAACACATTTTTTTCCTCGTGCGTGTGTTCTTAACATAATTGGCAAACATTTGAATTATGTATATTTTATTAGAACAAACACGCGCCCATCCAGATGTCAAAAATAATTTGTGTTATTTATGGAGAAAGCTATTTTAACAGAAATCAAATACTTGAGATATTATTGTCTATATATGGTCTTATGGGGCTATTTGCTTATATTTTTATAAAGTCGGTACTTTAATGAAGTACTACAAGTAATATCCGTTTTGATCTAAATTCTTTAGAAGCATAATTCTATTAGTGAAGGTTGCCGCACAAAATTGATTTGGATAATTGCATATTTGAAATTTCTACAAAAAAAACTGGAATTTAATGTATTTATTAGGATATTAAGTACTTACCACGGAATTTTTATTTGACGGTAAAGGTGGCGATGATAATAGGAAATGCCTGAATTCCTAGGAGACCTTAATCAATAATCTCATTGTGATATTTACATATAGTTACTAGAAAGTATTTTATTAAAAATCGTAAATTAACTACAGAGTTGGGTAGTATTCGAATACTTGATATTTAAAGTCGTATTCAAAATACATTGGGCTGGTATTCGAATAGTATTCGAATAAATCTGTGTGTTTGGTATTCAGTATTCAGCAAAATACTTTTGGTCAGTATTCAGCATGTCGTTTTTGAATGATAGCATTCGACAGTGCCGGATTTAAGCATAGGCAACATAGGCAGTTGCCTAGGGGTTGCTACCACAAGAGGGCCTCCACCACAAAAAGTAGTAGGTTAGGTACTTCCATTTATTGAGGGAAAGATATTTGGGGTATGTATATGAAAATGAAAAAACATGGTTTAATTAGATGAGATTTTTTTGCTCTTTAAAATGTTTTAGGGTATGTATAAGAAAATGTTTTGAATGGAGGTAGTTTTGGATTTAGAGCCTCTACCACAGGCACTGCCTATGGGCCGCCTATGTCTAAATCCGGCGCTGGTATTCGAATACAATTTTTGAATATTCGAATACCGGGATGTGAAGTATTCGCTTACCGGGAGTTCCAATATTCTAATATTGGCATACCCATTATTCGCATATCGAAATGTGAATAGGAGTATTCGAATACAAGGATTTGAAGTATTTAAATACCGGGATTTAAAGTATTCAAATACCGAGATTCACAGTATTCGAATACCAAAATGGTAAATATCAGTGTTCCGTTTCCGAAGAAAAAACAAATAGGCGGGGACCGTTCTTTTTTTTTGGTCTTTGAAATTTTAAGCACTGAGAACAAGTATGTAAAATTTTGAAGGAAAGGACTTTTTTTTCTTTGGTATTCAAAATTTTAAGGATTGAGAACAAGGATGTAATTTTTTAAATAGGACATTTTTCTTGCTCTTTATTATTTATGAATACCGAATCCTGGTATTTATGAAGATTACATATTGAAATACTTTTTTAAAGTATTCAAATATTTTTTTTACGGTAGTTCGAATACCGTATTCGTATTTGTATTCGAATACCGAATTTCAGTATTCGACCAAACTCAAGTTTTTAAAAACGATAACGTACCAAAAAAAAATTTAGGCGGCAAGGTGTCATTTTCTAAAAGTAACAAATTACAAATAATATATACCTGTATAAATTTAATGGTTTGGACACTTGTTCAACCGCACACTTCAGAATTATTTGACAGATGAAATTTGAGCATTCTTAATTGTCTTTTTAAAATTTAGTTTACAAATTAAGAAACAATGGCTAAAGTAAGAGAAAAACTATCCAATGTAGAATTGCAAATAACAAAAAAGCTACCTTGTATTTTTATTTTTGAAATTGTTAATTACTTTGTATTAGGGCTAAAATTAAATTTAAGGCACTTTTATTCTATGAGTTTTTCGATATTTTGTGCGTTATCAATAATTATAAGATCAAACGAACTTACCTAAGTGAAGTTCGATCCTAATTATATTTGGCCTCGTTAAAGTAAATAATAATAGTTGTAGTTCCCCCATTCCTGTACCAGTTACCACAAATTTTAAAGAATTCAAGCAATACTACCCTGTGTTCCCCTGCCATCTGGTAGATAGGTCCGCGTGCGATCCCAGAACTTCATTCCTTTAAAGTTATTTACCAAAAATGTGAAAGTTTAAGACTGCTGTTGGGCTTTGGGCGGGACTTATTTACTTCAACGAGGCCAAATATAATTAGGATCGAACTTCACTTAGGTAAGTTCGTTTGATCTTATAATTATATTTGGCCTCGTCTCGTAAATAATAATAGTTGTAGATGTTTAAAGAACTGAACATTTTTGGGATAATAAAAACAATATTTAATAATGTAATAACTTATTAAGAGAAAAATTTAATATTCAAAAGGGAAAACATAAGCAAATGTATAAAACTATTTAAGTCATATAATAAAAGTACAAATTCCTATTTCTAAAATAATAGTAACGTAAAACAAAACCATATTTTAGTAAGTACCCATAAGGTGTAATATTAAAAATATAATAACATATATGTTATTTTTAAGTACAAAAACTTTATTATAGTCTATTATATGATAATAAACTAGAAGTAAAACAAATACTATAAAACAAAACAACAAACAATAACGAAAAATACATACAGGGTGACAATTTTCAAACGAACGGCATTTAATACTCCTTGAATTGATGATCTTGTGAAAATTCGGCGAAACACGTCAACTTAGATATCAAGGGGGACAACTTTTGAGGCATTTGTTATTTTTTTAAATTCAACCCCCTTACGCCCAGGGCAACTACCCCTAAAATTTTAAATAGCAACCCCCAATTTTGCCACCATTTCTGAAATCTACATGTAAATCTAGGTTAGATACATCACTTTTTTTATTTTTTTTGTTAAAATTGAAGTAGAGGACCTTACAAATTATTAAACGTATTTCATTTATTTCAGTACAATAATTCAAGTTTTCAAAGGAGCTTCGTTTATTATACTGTCCCAGCTATTATTTGTATTAAATTACAAAAAGGTATAATCCCAAAAATGTTTGGAATTTATTTTGCCGGTTTACAATTTTTTCTAGATCTTGTATTTCTGATAACGTTTAGAGGTTGTAAACAATTTCTCGTGCAATGCATCATTCTTTTATTTTATTAGATGTTTTGATTCGGTTGGCGAAAGTAAGCTGAAAATAGTTATTGTTGTTCACTTTGTGATTTCTTTCTTAAAATGGTTTACACTATTGAAGAACGCGTAGAAATGGTGTTTATTTATGCAGCGGAAAACCGTTGCTTTACAAGAGCGGCGGCCGTTTTTAATGAAAGATATCCTGGAAAAAATGTTCGTCATAAGTACATAAGAGAGTTAGTAGCTAAATTTCAAGAAACTGGATCTGTTGCTAATAAAAGAGGAATGAACCATATTTGTTAAATGAGGCCAGACAAATTGAAGTTCTTGGCCAATTTGCGATATCTCCCACATTGTCCCTTCGAAAAGCTGCAGAAGAAACTGGACTGTCGCGTGAATCAGTCAGAAAAGTATTAAAGCTCCATAAATTTCACCCCTATAAGCTACTAATAACTCAAGAATTAGGGGATGACGACCCGGACAGACGGATTGAATTTTGCGAAATTATGACTAATAGGATTATTGGCCAGCCCCAGTTGATAAAAAATATCTGCTTTAGTGACGAGTGCACATTTTACTTAAATGGGAAGGTGAACAAACAAAATTGCCGTTATTGGAGCGATATCAATCCTCACGCCATTAGAGAAGGGCATACGCAATATCCGCAAAAAATTAATGTTTGGGCTGGAATATTGGGCAATGCTATCATTGGTCCACTGTTCATAAATGAAAATTTAAATGGTGAAATTTATGGGGAATTGTTAGATCGAGGAATAGAGCCTCTTATAATTCACGAGGTGGAAAATCAAAGGGACGTCGATGGAAATATTGCTTTAGATGAGCAGCTATTGCACTTTCAGCAAGACGGAGCGCCTCCTCACTATGTACGCCCAGTGAGAGAGTGGTTGGATAACCATTATCCAGAGCAGTGGATTGGAAGAAGAGGACCTATTGAATGGCCACCTAGATCCCCAGATCTGACACCACTCGATTTCTTTCTATGGGGTCATTTGAAATCTGTCGTATTCAAAACGCAACCAGACTCAATAGAAGACCTCCAACAAAGGATTATACAGGAATGTAGAGCTATTTCACCAGAGACATTCCAGAAGGTCCGCGAACAGTTTGAGCTTAGGTTGTACATGTGTTTAGAAAAGAATGGAAACCATTTTGAACAATTTATAAAGTAACTAGGTGAGGTTAAACCAGATTAAGAGGTTCAGTAATATCGCTACATTCTTTATCATTATTTTTAAGAGCTTGCTATTTTTGTTGAATATTGTGAAAACTTGAATTATTGTACTGAAATAAATGAAATACGTTTAATAATTTGTAAGGTCCTCTACTTCAATTTTACCAAAAAAAAAAGTGATGTATCTAACCTAGATTTCAAAAATGGTGGCAAAATTGGGGGTTGCTATTTAAAATTTTAGGGGTAGTTGCCCTGGGCGTAAGGGGGTTGAATTTACAAAAATAACAGATGCCTCAAAAGTTGTCCCCCTCGATATCTAAGTTGACGTGTTTCGCCGAATTTTCGCAAGATCATGAATTCAAGGAATATTAAATGCCGTTCGTTTGAAAATTGTCACCCTGTATGAATATTTTTAATTATAGAGTAACAAGATAAAAAGCAAGTATAAAATATTCTCAATTAGGAACTTAGCACTGTCTCGGCAAAACTACCAAGACTTTGCAGGGGACGATTATAAAAATTCGCGAATGTCTTAGAGCTAGCAGACCAGCCTGCTGCCAAGCGAATAGTGTCATAATTAACTCCTTTCCTAGAAGCCGCAGATGTTGCAGCATGGCGAGTGCTATGTGCCTTAAATTGAGTTGTATCCACTCCAGATTTTTGCATTATTTTCTTTATCCACCTTGAAATTGTTTGTGCGGTAGCATTGTGAAAAGGTTTTTTAAAGTTAATAAGAGGTTATTACATTTATTGTTGTCTACCTTAAATTTTTCAGTAACATTCAAATAATGCAAAAGCGTAGGGTAAAT
>JACEGR010009898.1:0-22840 GCA_014170235.1 Listronotus bonariensis
GGTAATGGCTTTCTCTTGTCTCTTTTAAAGTTTTTACGACTAAAAAATCAATCTTACCATCTTGGTGAGATAAGAGATACGAGAATCTCTGGTCTCAGCGTCATAACTAAACCCTAATCAGAGGCGTAGCTAGGGAAGCAAGGGCCCTGGGGCAAAAACGCCACTGACCCCTATAACAAGACCCGTTGCTATAATACAGCAATACGGTATAAATAAAGGTTTTGATTTTAGTGTTTTCGATTATTAAGTCTTGGTACTGTACAAATACTTTTTTCTCTTCACATTAATGCTTTTTTCACCAATTTTTCAACTGTTGCTTTCAATGCAAATTCCAAAAATTAAACTTGGATTTGAGTTTTAACGACAACAAGTCCACATTATCACCAGCAAAAAGTTTTTTTTTATAAAATGTAATACTGCTCATAGTTCTATATTTAAATTTGGATTTCTAGGGAGGGGTAATTACCCCTTTACCCCCCTTAGATCCGCCATTGCATTGTTTTAATGTGGAAAAAGAGTTTTACACTTTGATATTAAAACAGTTTTTTTAGGGGGTTTAAGAGTTAGGAGGTTGACAAAACAGTCTGTTATCAAAATGAATAAAACAGAAAATGTCTATTTTCACAAAATTGTATTTTTGCGAATAGACTCTTATGGCTTTGCACGACAGAATGTTGTAAGTGCAAAAATTCATTTAAGGTATATGAGTTTTAAAGCTTAAAAATGTGTCATAACTAGTTTAAAGGTTGGAATAATTGAAAAATGCAGCTTGCATCTTAAAGTTTAAATATTTTATTTGCTACTTGTGAGCAGAGAAAAGTTCTTGTTTTAAAATATTTTGTGTGATTTTTTTGTTCATAAAGGATAGAAACTGCGTTTTTGGGGGTTTAAATAAATATGAAAATTTTAAAGGTCAAATCAAATTATTATATGGTAGTGTATCCAACTCACTTTCTCTGAAAAATGCAGTTACAACATTTGTGAACTAGACCGTCGATATGAGCGGCCAAGTTTTGCAAATCAGAGCAATATAATGATTTATTCTCGTCCACAATTTCTTTTTATCTTTGGATAACCACGAAGGCTAAAAGCCTAAATACTAACGTACCGTGGGTGTCTTAAGCGAGGTAAGAGGAAGTTTGTTGACACGGGACTTAAATACTTGAAGATTTGGGGGAAGGAAAGACCTCCGCGGGCAGCAAGTTCCACATCCGTTACTTTTATCTACAGGATGTTACAACTTCGAGGGGCACCATTAGGTTTTGGGAGATGGTAAGAGTTACAGGGTTAGTTAGTTTAAGGCAAAGTTGCGTATTTTTATGCCTAACAATATTCCGTTTCAAAAATTTAAAAATTTGCTGCCGTTCCAGAATTATCCGGAAAAAAACGAAATTTTGCAAAAGTTTTTATTTTTCTCAGTTTATTTGAAAAAATATTTTAAAAAATGACACATTATTATTGCCACTTTTCCTGTTCTATTAAAATATATTTAAAATCTGACGTTTCGTCTCTGAGCCACCATCATTAACTTTGTTTTTTTAATGTGCGGAATATTTGGTTTAAAAGTTAATAAACTCGGCTTTCCAACCGAAAAACCATCATTCATTATTTGGCCATTTTGCCAGACTAAGTGTGCTTAGCCATATTGGACCCTAGAATCTGGCACATTTTCTGCAAAATTTGGTTAAAAGAAAGAAAAATCCCCAAAAACACCTAAAATTTTAAATATTAGTATATCTACATGTGGGTGGCAAAACGTTTAGGGAAATAATTTTCCTTCAAGTCCTGTATTCTCAAACTGCCTTTTAATTTTCCTCACATAATTCAGGCCTAAATTCGTTGTAAGCTGGAAAAAAAATACACGCCTTTTAAAAAACATAAATTATTTTATTTTTTGCTTTTAGAACGTTCAAAATACAATTTTATGGAACATGTAACGAAAGATAAAAACTAGAATTTAAAGTTAAAAAGGACGTCGTTAGTTTAAGCGGCAAAGTTTAAAAAGGAAAGAAAAATAAAAGACAGAAAGATCTTTTTGATATTCATATAGAGTTGCTCAAAGTTCTTTTTAATAAATTGCCTAAGCTTTAAACATAGTAAAGATAATTTTTAATAAGTTATTAAAAAACTTAAATAAGTTAGTAAACTAAATTCGAAACATCTTAGTATTATGTATAAAGTTATCAGTTCAAACAGCTAAAATGGTGGTTATAGGAAAAATAGTTTGCACTTGGTGTACCAGAATATGTGGGCAATCCCCCAAAGGTGTCGGCCCAACTGCGACCGGCTTATCTGCGACCGAATTTTTCAAACCCCATTTTTCTGCCTGGTGGGTCTAGAATACATGAAATTTCTGTTTCTATTTTTTTCTTGGTTTTGGTCCCTTCAGGTCCAATCCACCAGTCTCCCCTTCCGGTCTATGCTTTCCAGGGCTTCGTCGGCGGAAAATCTGGATAATCGAGCTCGCAGCTCCCAGAAATTCCAAAAAGAAAACAAATAATTCAACGTTCGATGCAATGCATAAATTGTCGACTGTCAAACCAAGATCTGCTACTGGTGTTACGTATAACCTTCACTTTCACTACTGACAGATCCCATGGCACGCCCATCTATTTCCCGCCATTTGAGAAATACCTCGTGTTCACTACCAAACAGGATACCATCAGCTTATAGGAATCTTCGCTCACAGCGACTAGATCCAGAAGAAAGATGCCGTCAATTTAGCGTGAATCTTTCCTTGATCCCCGAAGGTAAAAACGTTCGTACGACACCTCTAGCCACCACTCCGGGAAGAACTTTGTAGTCCTCTACGCACGTCCGCACTGTCCGGAGGTCAAACAAAGAGTCATTACCTGGTGGTTCTAGAATACATTAAATTTAAGACGCACTTTTGCCAAAATGTAGATGGACCATTAGAGACATTTCTTAGAATCAGAAAAGGGTACTGAGGGTAGGTACCTAATTAAACCCAAGACGAATACACACATACATATATTGCAATCCATATATTCTTGTATTTTATGTTTACTTAAATTTGTAGGCCTCTATATGCAATAAATAAATAATATAAATGTATCTACAATTTTTGTACTCTTAAAAATATTTCGCAAAAAGAAAACAACTAAATGGGAAGAGTTTATGAACAACTTGGCAACAATGCTTATGCCTCATTGGGGTTCACTTTTATTTAAATCCATAGGTAGGGATGGCAACGATGTATCGATTATTTTTAAATATCGATATCGCGGAAATCAAATATCGATAATCTTCATTGAGATTTACCTTCTCGATATATCGATATATCAGTATCGAATATTTTCGATATTTGTGATAAATGAGACAAATTTAAAAAGCGATTTTCTGTTGTAGAATAGCCCCGTTTGTCGGTTGAGTTACTGGACACCCTTTATTTATGTAGGTAATTTGATTGAAACTGATAAAAACTTTGATGTCTATTGGTGCCTAAACGGTGAGGTTTATCGACTTTAATAAAGAGTACCTTATTTTTTAAGTTTTTGATTGTCTATAAAATGGCGCCTCCAGCTTTGCGATATCTGTCAAAATAAAAAGTTTGATGTAAATAAATTTTAAGTTTTAGGTAAAGTGCCCTCTGGCGGTATTAAAAAAGTACTTTTGTCTTAAAATTTTAGAATCTGCAAAGCTCGATTTGTGTGCCAAATATCAAATGGATTGGTTAAAAAATAAATGCAATATGGCGAAAAAAACCAAAATAAAAATTGAACTGTAACTTGTAACTCGAAAACGAACGACATTTTGAAAAAAATTATATGAAGCTCTACCCTTATTTTGTCAAGTAGAATCACCCTCTTAAGTTTCGTGATCGATTTTGAATCACTGTATATATATTGTACAAGTTGCATAGTCGTTGTGCCTTTCTTGTTACATAGTGAAAACATAAATAAAACCGTAAAAGCAAAGGAAGTTACTTCCTTGATATTTATGTAGAGTTGTTCAAACTTCGTCCAACTTGCTTTAAGTAAGTTGCTGTTGCATTAAATATATTAATTTAGTTTTTAATAGGCAATTTAAAAAGAAAAATAAAGATAAAGATACATAAATTAAATTTAAAGTAAAGTACATAAAGGCAAAACTTGAAATTGCTTACATGTAAGTTTTAATACTTGATGAAACAGCTGATGTTTGTATGAATGTTTTGCCGGGTTTGCGGATAAACTTGAAACGCGTTTCAGGTGTTAGTACATTTTGTCTTGTTAACGCAAAGGATCTTAATTATGTTATAATTCATTTCAAGGTGGTTAAAGTTTAAATCCTTAGGGAATCCATCCCTTTTCAAGTTATGTACAAGAAGGGGCGTGTCTAGTGATCCTGGAAATACCAAATATAATTTATTGTTTGTAAGGTATATGCTTTGTGTAGTAAATATAGAGTGTTATAGATCTTAGTGCTAAAATTTGGAGACATAAAATATATACAGGATGTTTCTATACAGTGGCGTAGCGTAGGCAAAAACTGGCGTATCCGCGAGGCCGTTTTGTCGATAAATAAAAAGAAGTTGAAGACCATAAAAGTAAGGGCCCCACCTTTAAATACACACTCTTCAATGTTTTTAATACCGATACTATATTGGCGTAGGCAAACATGTAGCTGCGAGGTCCCTTTATTGATAGATTAACGTTGGAGAGCAAAAAAGGTCCCCCACCCTCAAAAATACATTTTTTTAATACTTTAACCATGCTTGCTGCTGCTGCTGCTTATCCTGCGAACAATGTCTTGGTCTCACGTTTCATACCTTCAACTGCAACGTCTCCTAACGTCTAGCTACGCTACTGTTTCCTAACTACGTGTTTTCTTATGTCTCTTTATAAAAAAAAGTTCTTTAAACATATGTCCGAACTTGCCTCATTTCTGAAATACAGGGCGTTGAAATTTTAAAATTTGATAAGGAGTCAGTATTTTTAAATATCTTAGGAACTCTTTAATCAATTTTGATAAAATTTGGTTCCCCTATTTTATATAATAAGGCGCTTTTAAAGCTCTGTCTAGAATAAGATTATTGGGTCCAGTGGCGTCTCACTGGGCACTACAACCAATATTATTGAGAAAAAGTATACCACCGAATTTTTATAAAGTTTTTTTTATGATTAAGCAATTAAAAATGCAGGTTATTAGTCTTTTGTATTTTCTTTGTATCTAGCTTCGTTGTACAGAAAAAAAATTAACCCACAAAGTCATTCAAAGAAAGTATCCGTAAACAACATAAAATAAAATCCAAAATTAAAAAATATAAAATTTTGACCCTAGTACCTAAATAAGGAAAATTACTATTTCAAAAAATTACACGACTGCTCATTTATTTTTAAGACAAATTATTAGGTTTGTTCCAGCAGGCTGTCAAAAATGTTTGCAACTGTTTGGATTCTGCGCACGTCAAATTTGTCGTTCCAGCAATGCCATGTTTCTAACATTATACAATTGTTTGTTGTTCCAGCAGTAGTTTTAAGATGTTTGAAACATGTTGGAAACTGTTTGAAAAGTTTGCAAACTTTCTTCAAACATTACTGACAAATTGTTAACATAACCTTTCTTGTATTGACGTATAAGCAGTATGCACGCCTTGTTTATTTTTCGTTCCAGCAGAAAACTGTTGCCAACATTTAAGACTAATGTTTGTAACATGTTTTCAACATTCTGCTGGAACAAACCTATTGTTCATTGTTTTTTTATATCATGTTGTCTATGGGTATTTTGGGTTTTTAATACGTCAATATGATTATTTTCCAAATAAGACCTAACAATCAATATTAGGAACCATGGTTCTAGCAGGAACAAAACTATGAATTAGAATAAGTAATTATTTACAATGTTATGTGGATTCTATTATTTTTTTGCTGTTTTGAGTTATTTAAAATTTGTTTTAGCTACCTGCTAGTTTATAGGGATCATGACCGTTGCGGAGAGTACCTAAAACAATAAAATTTCTATCGAATAGCGAACAAGGACTTTTTAATCTTTGATGGTTCTAATCAATTAACTTTTAATGTGCATGATGACAACATCCGAAAATGACTGTTAGTTTATATTTACGATATGAAATAAGATTTTTAGATTATAAAAATAAAACGGGTTTATTTTAGCAATGTAACGAAAGTTAATATTTAATTTTTATTAAAAAAAACTATAAAATAAAAGGTGCGCCATAAATCCCAAAAAACCATTCAGAGGGAATGACGTCTCTATATAGTGGATAAAGTGCGTTCAATATTACAAAATCAAGATTGGTATTTTACATAATCTTAGAGCAGACACCTATTAGAGGTAGCGTTACCGCTTTGCATGCTAACAGCTTTTGCGAAAAAGAAAAGAGAAACGCAACTCTTTTATTGGTGACGTATCGTCTATATAAAAACAACGCCATAATAAAATGTATGTTTTAAAGGGTATCTAAAACTTTAAATTAAAATCGTTTGTCCAATATATTGTGCCAATCTAAAACAGTTTGATTTTTATTGCGCAATAGTGATTTATTGTGTCGTGTGTGGATAATATTGCACAATAATTTTAGATATCAAATGGATAAAAGTAATTGTTTCACAAAAACAGTTTAAAAAATATGGATTCAAAAGCAATAGACAAAGAAATAAAGGTTTTTCTTCTTTTTAAAACATGTTTCAAGCAGCTACTTTTCTTATCCATGTTTTAAAGTAGTTACAAAACAAGGCTAGTTATTGTGCAGTATATTGAATATAGTCATTACGCAAATATATTGCACTGTGTGGGGACGACTAGCAATATTATTGTACAATATTTTGCACAAAAATATTGATTATTTGTGGGCCCCTATGAAGGTCCTGTGAAATGCAAAACTGCATGTTTCAGTGCTTGGACAACGTTGACGGAACAGGGGAAACAATGGAATAAACATCAAATAACCCGGCACTCACGGTACTCTGGTATTTAGGTATTAAGTATAATTTAAATAAAAACGCTGTAACAGGTACAGTAGGTATAACCGTAGAAACCTTGTTGTGGCGTTTAATGGGGATTTTAAACACAAATGCATATTATCATGAACATAAAACGTTGGTATGCGATACGATTATAAAATATAATATCCAAATTTTTTTCCAAGTGATCGAAATTTCCTTCATTTGTTTCATCGTTAAAATACGACATATTGACAGTTTATTAATTTTAGATAGACACATTGAAATGTTATCGCTTTTAAAATGAATTTGGATCTACCATACACCTAATCTAAAGTTAATATCTTTATGCCCAGCAAAATAAAAAAGTGACATCCAGTTATTATTACATGCTACGATGCATACAGTGATGACCTCGCAAATATCTCTTATCTAGTACCATCAGTCTTGGGATTGGTATGCAGCAGCTCTACATGAAATTTCATTGTAGTACTTATAGAGTTCTTTTTGTTACATTGGACCTAGTTAATGTTCTTTAACAAGTTTTAAAATACAGGGTGTTTCATAACTACCGTTCGAAACTTTAAAGAGTTATCTCTTATGACGTTTTATGAAAAACATTACTATGAACATATTTTTTTTTCATCTTTGTGATATCTCACGAAGGCTTATGCATAAATACCAAAGTACTGTGAATGCCGGGTTATTGGATGTTTAACCCATTTTTTACCCTGTTCCGTCAACGTTATCCAAGCACTGACACATACAGTTTTGCATTTTTACAGCATCTTTTAGACAACGCGGTAGTGCCACCACGGACGTTATTTTTTATAATAACTACTACCTAGAAGTGGCAGAATACTACACAGAGGCTTTGCCATTACCATCTGTGAGGTGACGAGCTGTTAAAAATCCGTGGAGGGAACCGAGATTCGAACCCGGATCGCTGCGGTGAGAGGCTGATACGTTAGCCCCTAACCATGCTCGCCATAAATCCATATGTCCAAAGTTGTTGGTTTTTGAGATACAGGGCGTTAAAGTTATGAAAAAATGGCATAAATAAATATTTTAAATATTCCTTAATTTATTAGTCTATAATTGTGTACAGTTGCTTAAAGAAATCAAGCGCTTAATAACCCTAACTATGTAGATTAACACTATGGGGACTAGTGGCGTCTCATCAGACAACAGAGACAATATCATTGGAAAAAAAAGTAAGCCACTGACTTTTTGTAGTTTTTGTTTATGTTTTTACGATTACGCAGCTTCAAAGAGGACTTTTTAGTCTCTTGTGTTTTTTCATGTCTATGCAATGCGTATATCACCTTTGGTATATATATATATATATATATATATATATATATATATATATATATATATATATATATATATATATATATATATATATATATATATTTATATATAGACATTTATTTGATTGTTTGTTTCCAGGGCTGAATTTAATTAAATCAATTTTAGGCCATGACTACATCCATAACAGGGTGTTCAAAACTTAAGAAAGAAAAAATACATTTAATTTTTTTTTGTGTCAGACAACTTAAAAATCTAATTTTGGAGATGGTACACTTTGAATTTTGGGGATATTTTTCGATGTTTCTTAAATACGCGGAAAAGTCATAGAAGTGTGCTTTGGTTTGAGTCTGAATATTTTGGTTGCGCTTCATAAACAAAGTAAATGAGATAACGAACAAGAAGTAAAAAGTGTTTTTATTAAACAAACAGTGTGAGGCACTGGATCACAAAAGACAGGCAATCTTCGGGGATATTAGAGTGCCCCCGGAAACATATGGTACGCACCCAGCAGACCTATACCGCCTTCTTCAAGGAACTAGGGTACTGGAATGGGTACAATAAAACGGGAGTTTGGTACAATAAGCCTTCAGGCTGCAGTGCCACCGGACATGCAGACGGCTCCCTGGGAAAAAAAAAAAACAAACAGTTCTTTATTGTTGGCCACGCTGCATAGATACATATAAAGCATAATAATTGTATTTCTGAACTAAAACTTTATCGCAAAACATATTTTTAACGGCATGGGTACGTATAATAAAGGAGGCACAAAAGGTAACTTCAACATAAAAGCCATACAGTTGAGTGAGTGACTTAATTGATACTTTTTCAGCTACTGATTTTGCTTTTATTTAAAATGAATTAACTTTTACCCGTAACTTGCACAGTGGTTTCCAAATTATAGGCTTGGGAAAACTGTTTTTGTTCTTGTTGGTCATTGGCGGCCTGATTCGATTCTCCTATCACTATTGCACCCTATTGCCTCTAATAATGTTTTCAGTTGGTTGCTCTCAATATACTTTATCTAAAACTAAATCCGTTGCACGTCATGTAAACTTTAGGTTACTAAGTGTCATACCATTCGAACAAAAATATAATCACTAATTAATATTAAAGCTATTTGTTTACAATCTTTATCAAATTTGATTTTGGTATTTCTTTTAGCCATATACATTAAAAAGGTATACAACCCTTATCACTAAGGGGTATGAAAAATAGATGTTGACCGATTCTCAGACCTACTCAATATGCTCACAAAATTTCATGAGAATCGGTCAAGCCGTTTCGGAGGAGTACGGGAACGAACATTTGTGACACGAGAATTTTATATATAAGTTTTATATATAAGATATATGTATATATATATATATATATATATATATATATATATATATATATATATATATATATATATATATATATATATATATATATATATATATATATATATATATATATATATATATATATATATATATATTCATCATTACATGAATATCTATCATATTAGTGCATATTAGCCTATCATGTTGGTTATTCTGATATCTAATCATGCATTGTTGTCACGTTGACAGTGCTTTTTTGACGTTGATTTGATCGATTTCATTGTTTGTTTATTTATAAGTTTCTTAATTCTGGGGCTTATTTTTCAACGTATATCGTTATTAGCAGTTTCAAACATTTTCAAAAGTTCACATTTTGTGTCCGTAGTGATTTGAATCTGTTTTTTTAAACAAACATAGATAAAAATGCCGAAGCAGTTGAAGAGTATATGCAAGGAGCTTGTTGCTTCTTTAATAGGCTATTTTGAGCAAGAACGAGAAAATAATGGACCTTTGTTGCTTGTAGCTGCAGTTAGTTTCAATGAATTTTAGTTAATAGGTATTCAGTGTTTTAGTGGATAAATCCATGTAATAGCTGGATTGTTTAAAATAAAATTATTCTTTTTTTATGTTATTACTTCATTTTTGTAATGAAAATTATGACATTAACTAAAATCAACAAACTCTTTAACCGAAAAATGCTTTGTTATTTTCAACAAAACTCAGATTCTCATGACAACTTGGCAACAGGGCAAATTTGCAGGTTAATGACGTGCAACGAGTTTAGTTTAAGATAAAGCATAGATCTATGATTACTTCAAATGAAATTTACATGTTGGATTTTCTACAGGCAGTGCCTTGTTTTGAGTTTAGTGTCAATTTACCTATGGCATTGCATTTAAAAGGCCATATTTAAAAAAATATATATCGGGTGTCAACAAATTTATTTGACAAGCCATAACTCCTAGAGTATTAGACATATCAAAATAAGACTTGGTATAGGTAAATAGTATGAGCAGAGAAGAGTTTTCGCAACCGAAACTGATTTTGAGAAATGAAATTAAAATACAGTGGTTTTCAAAAGCGAGTTGTTTTTGCTGTTCAAAATATTTTAGAAATCCCCCATTAAAAGAGGTGTGTACAGTGACCGCCAGAAATGTTTAACCATATGAAACACTTTTTTATTTTTGATTTCTCCAAAAAATTATTTCTGATAAATATCTTTGCATTCACAGAAACTCATAAAACACTGATAAAAATTTAAATAATCCATAGCGTATTCGAAATAGGTGCAAATTAAGGAAAATGAGACAAGTGAAAACTACCTTTGTGTTTAATCTTAGAAAAAAATATTATTTGGAAAACTTGTGTTGAATTAAAAGTTATGTCTGGGCCTTCCTATATAAAATTGAAAAAAAACTTACTTTTCCAATATACCCCGTATACAAATTAGATCAAAGTATAGTAAGAACATTTTAAAAGCGCAAATTCGGTACCCTTTGAAAATAATACAAAAAAACATAAAAAGGCCGCCTGCAATCGGACTATTTTATACAAAGGCGCCGCTATCCTTTACAGCGACGCGCCGATACACTATGGGATGGAAATCCATTATTTTGGCCAAAAAGCAACTTTGAAATTTTAATGGCTCATGCTGTGTATTTGAAAGTAGATACTTCAAACTACATGTACGCAAAATTATAAAAGGACATGACGACTTTTATTGGGGTAATAAGAAACTTGAAAATGTATTTTAAGTAAACATAAATATACAACATTTAATCTGCCTAGTTTATTTTTAGCCTTGTTTACTAAAAAAGTAAAAGAGTTTAAATAATAAGAGCTATTGTTGTGTTTCCGATGCAGTCTCGCGAAGTCTCGCTACTTTTGTCAAAGATTTTTTTTACCTTTTTCTTTATCAGTTTTTGGACTTACAATTGCCTTCCTACTTTTTGCTACTTCTGAGTGTAAGGACAGATATAAAATTTTTTTATAATTTACAAGGTTTTCCATTTTAAAATTTAATATGTTTTGTCCTACACTGTATATCCTAAAAGATAAAAGCATTCTTATAAAAGATATGGATTCTACAGAATCTACCCAACAAAACAGTGTTTTTTTATTTATTTTATACGTTAAAAAATAAAAAAGTTGGGAAGATGTATCTCTATTACGCTTCTAAGAATAATTTAAAATTATTTTTCAGATTTGGATGGTCATATTTCCGAAACTAATTGAGATAGACACATCAAATGCAGTATTTTTTAAAGCATTTTAAAAGAATTTTTGGTGGTGATATAATATTCAGGGTATTCCATTAAAAAAAAATCATACCTATTGTCGTACCCTGTATATTATATGAGATAATAATCATCGGATTACTGATTAGAAAACTACCGAATTAACCAAACAAGCTGACATTTTAGTTTATTTTGTACAATAAAAAATAATAATGTTAAGGGGGTGTAAATTTATAATAACATATAAGTTTTAGGTTCCCAAAAAGCATTTGTAATAATTTATAATATTTTTCCAGTAAAAAGCACCTCATTTTAAGTTAGATTGGTAAGTTTCAGAATTTTGACCAAAAAATTAATTTCTATCCCATAGTGCGATGACCAGCTGCATCAACCGGCATATCATAAAAGAAATATAGCAAAGGCGGCCGCGAAGTCAAGCATGCCGATTTATTTGCTTTAAACTTTTTGTGATTTTTTTTCATATCAAAGAGCACCGAATTTACATTTTTAAACTGTTCCTTCTATAAATTAACTGCCGTAAATTATCTTTATTGTCCTTAAATTTCGAAAAAATGTCTAAGATTTGTTATTTTTAAGGTTTTTAATAGAGTCCGACCGAAATTGGTTTTCCGGCCGAAATCGACACCTAAACTCAAAAATTTATATATACTTTTTTGATAAAGGGTTTCAAAAAATTTTAAAGAGCAAAAAAACCCTTGCTTTTTTAAAACCCTTCCATTTTAATCATTTTTATTTCCTACCTTTCATATTCTTCTAATTTTACACAATACCTTAAGACCTTCACTATTCCGTTTATCCTAAATTAATTTTAGAACACTCATTCTAAGATCAAGAGGCAGTTTGTTGTGTAGTTTATAAAAGGGATAAAGCTGGAGGAAATTAATTTTATATTACCTAATAAAAAGAGACTGAAGTATAGGTAATCTCGAGAGCAAACTATGGGGCCGTCTCAATATAACATTGTATACGATAGATAGTTCATCAGTTTATCGATATAAGCAATAAAGGAAATATGAAGCGTAAAAAGTAAAATTGCTTTCCTAGTTTTCCTAGTCCGTACCTATCATTTATATATATTTTCATGGAAATATTTTTAATTCAATTAAAAATGTATACTTTGTATTACGTATCTTAAAAAGTAAAGTTTGTATACAGTGCGTCATTCCACCCTTTAATTTTTAAATTATTTTTCAAAAAAGGACGACACCTCATATGACGTTAAGAACAGCCGCAAAAAACTTAAAATTGGAAATAATATACTACGTTTATATCAAATAGTTCAAGCTGGCTTAAAAACAAAGCGGCTTTAAAGCAATTTCCAAGTCTATTCTATTCTATTTCCATTTTTTTTTCTTGGTTTTGGTCCCTTCAGGTCCAATCCACAACTCTCCCCTTCCGGACTATGCTTTCCAGGGCTTCGTCTGCGGAAAATCTGGATAATCGGGCTCGTAGCTCCCAGAAATTCCAAATAGAAAACAAATAATTCAACAATCGATGCAATGCATAAATTGTCGGCTGTCAAACCAAGATCTGCTACTGGTGTTACGTATAATTTTCACTTTCACTACTGACAGTTTCCATGGCACGCCCATCTATTTTCCGCCATTTGAGAAATACCTCGTGTTCACCACCAAACAGGATACCATCAGCTTATAGGAATCTTCGCTCACAGCGCTTAGATCCAGAAGAAAGATGCTGTCAATTTAGCGTGAATCTTTCCTTGATCCCCGAAGGTAAAAAACGTTCGTACGACACCTCTAGCCGCCACTCCGGGAAGAACTTTGTAGTCCTCTACGCACGTCCGCACTGTTCGGAGGTCAAACAAAGAGTCCAATTTCCAAGTCTAGGTGTTTATTTCGGTGGCTTGGAAGTCGATTGAAAATCGAGGTCAAGCAGATTTCAGGCCATCGTCGTACGCATGCGGCAGTTTTGCATCCAACTTCACAGTAGACATCAAATGAAAAACAAACCTCACTTTTTAATTTGTCCCGGTTTGTGTGCTGTTGTTGGTGTGAGCGTGTTTTAAAGTTTTTTAACCTGTTTTTCCACTCATATTTTGTATAAAAATGTCAAAATCATATATGAAATTGACACTGATGACGTTCGAGAAAGCATTCATCTGAAGTTAGGCAGTTATAAAGCCCGCTTGAATCGTTTATATCTTGTTTCTTATCGACTTCCAGTGAAGTCAACCCTACTTATTTTCAGGCTTTTTATATCATTTATTTTTGTACTATGTGTAAAATAATAATCGTCCCAGTGATCGTCTCAAAATGTGTGTTTGTGTTAAATATTAACATTTTAATTCTGGCTTTTTATTATGAAGGCCTTATATCAGAAAGCCGAAACTCTAATTTTGTTTTTTTTGTATTATAATATTAAATCGCCTGTAAAAGCAAGCTTCTTTAAACTAAAGAATTATGATAAGGGTTAAACGATCTTTAAAATAAATTTTAAATTAAAGGTGTGATTTACCCATAAGTTGTGGGGTGAATCACACCCTTGCAAAAGAATATTTATATCTTATTTCAAAGATCGTTTGACCAAAGTCATAGCCACATTGTGACGCGCAGTGGTGTAGTGGCTAGCGTGTCAGCCTCTTACCGCAGCGATCCGGGTTCGAATCTCAGAGTCGAACGTCGGATTTTTAATAGCTCGTCACCTCACAGTTGGCAATGGCAACCACTGTGTAGTGTTCTGCCATTTCTAGGTAGTAGTTATTTAAAAATAACGTCCGTGGTGGCACTACCGCGTTGTCTAAATGGTGCTGTGAAATGCAACTGCATGTTTCAGTGCTTGGATAACGTTGACGGAACACGACAATATTGGGTTAAACATCCAGTAACCCGGCACTCACGGTACACTGGTATTTAGGCATAAGCCTTCGTGAGATGTCATAAAGATAAAAAAAATAATAATTCGCTTTTACAGATATTTTAATATTGTACCTTAAAAAAATAAAAATCAAAATTTTGACAAGCTGTCATTTTACCGGAAATAGCAGCAGAGACTTTAAACTTCGCAGTTGTAATCAGGGTCGAGAGAAAATAAGGTATCACTCGACCTCTCTTAGGATGTTGGGGTTGAGTCTCATCCCTGCTAGTGGGTTGCAGTTCAGGGGTTGTAAGTGGCAAAAATATTTCCTCCTAAAATAAAATGTCTGAGCGTTTTGCCGGCGTAAATGACCTGAAGTGCCCAAAATGCTCTGTTTCGTGTTCAAATGCCCACCTTGTACAGAAACTGTTAATAAAATTAAAGTAAAGCCAAAGACAATTATAGTTTCACTATACACATCCAGAATAATGCAAAATTTTGGTCATCAGCTTGGACGCTCGCTTCGTGGAATTTATGAAGCGGGTATCCATCGAGTACACACGTAAACAGCACGTATAATTTGCCGCTTCATAAATTCGGCCTAGCCAGCGTCCAAACTGATGCCTAAAAATTTAGCATTGTTCTGGGAGTATAGTGAAACTACAATTGTCTTTGAGTAAAGCACATTTTTTGTTTTTTCAAAGAAAAATCGTAAAAAAATACGTTTATTTTTAATATGCATCTAAACATGCAAATACATTGTTATTTGTGTTTTAACAACTTTTAATTGGAAATTAAAAAAGGGCTTTTTTACTGAAATGATATTTATCTGACACTTTCAATTACTTTTTAATACTTCCAAACAAAAGTAAGGTAAACTTATTATAAAAAGTAAGCTGTATTCTAAAGTTTGTATCTTAAATAATAAATAACCTGAAGCTATAAAGATAAGCTTTGCTTTCGCTACTTTAAATATAAACGGCCCTATATAAAATGAAAATTTTTAAAATTAATCTTATGGGAATTATGAGTTGTCAAATAAGACGACAAAATATACACAAAAGAGGAAAAGTACGGATGCATTCCATTCTTGGCAACTTTTCGAATTCATTTACCTTCTAAATAAATTTATTTGCTAGAAAAATGGAACAGAGACCTGGTGAAAACTTTATATATTTAAAACAGGGGCTATGCGGTTCCTGGCGCACCAAAATTTTTGTTTAACACAGTGTCGGGTATACGTAGAATATAATATAATAACATACATTTACGGATAATAAATTATTTAAATGTAAACTCTTTTTAAAATAAGCTTTTATTAAAATTCACTAAAAAAATAAAATAAACTTTTTCTTTAAAACTTTTACTATCAACATTTAACCTCATTAAACAATTCAAATGATATAAAAGCCTGGCGCAAAATTAAAATACTCATATTTCCTTACAATTACTTTAGAAATTAAAAAATCAGATACGACGCATACATTATCACATAAAACCCTTATGTTTGCAACCTGCCGTGCTCGAATAATGCATATGTTGCGTGATACTAGCTGCATGCAATATTTTGGGCACGTCTTGCCGTAGTATTTATGGCTTGTAGGGGGAGATATTTTTTAATGCCAGTTCGGCTACAAAGTCTCAAAAACTGTCAAGCTAACACCAACGGTGCAGTTTGTACTGCCAAAAAAGCTACCGATACTGTGCTTCACGTAATATTCTCTGCAGTATAGGCAACACACGTTGCATATCATATATTGTGAACACCAGTATAAAAAAGTATACATTTTGGGAATTTTAAAAATATACATTTTTAGAAATTTTTAAATAAGTATACATTTTAATTATGTTCGTTAACATTGGGAATTTTGCTAAATAAAGATATACGTGAGGTGTTAAGGTTTTAAAAGTATAAATTAAACAATTTTCTAGGTTATTCTTATAATAATAAAATAAAAACATTAAACAAACTGGGTCGCGTAGAAATGCAAAACAAACATTGGAAAATTTAATATTTAAAGAGAAAAAAGATTAGATAAGAAGTAGGTAAAGTGAAGTCAAGTATAAAGTTAAAGTTTTAGTTAAGCCCGGTACGGGCTACCCCTAGTGGGGGTATGCCCGTACTAAATTTAATTAGTCAAATAAGTTAAGTTGGTTTTTGAAAAAATGCAAAGTTAGTTTTGATGGTCCACCGGTCTCATGGTCCCAAGAAGATAGTTCCATATGGTACATTTACCCCAGTGACTTCTAGTAGTATTTCAAAATGTCAACGTCACAATATTTTGCTTTTATAGAAAAAAAAGGAAATAAAACAATGAAAAAAGTAAAGTTGTAAAGACGTCTTAGTAATCAGAGAATCATTAAAAAATCATTGAAATCGGTGCAGTGGAAATCTGACAAGTTACAATACAAAATCAGCTAGTCAAATATGTAAGCAGGCAATGCGTGGAAAGAAGTCTAATAGCGCTTGTTTTGTTATTGCATTACTGGCCGATAAAAATAAAAAAATAGCTTATACGATATATAAATTTTATTACGTTAAAATTAGTTTAATGGGAAGTCATAGTTTATAATTTAAAATGTGCATTGTGATTTGTTTCTTTTTCTTTATTTTAGTATTTGCACAAATTGGCTATTTATATTTTTGTGCTTCGTGTCTTACGTTATCAGATAGTATTTCCTTGTTAAACAAAACACTGCTTTACCGTAGGGCAGATGTAAATAACTCTGGTTATTACGAGAGTAAAAGATGTAATAAGTTGTCTAGACAGTAATGGTAGCTCAGTAAGTTAGTATTTGAGCTTTTGGAACAAGCATACTCAGGATTTATTAATATACTAAATGTTAAGGAAACAGTGTAGGTGAAAGGTGTTACTAATATTTTCATATTTGGTCTTTTCCAGTTTAGATTTATATTTTTTTAAATGAAAAATCTTTCATATAGTAATTCGCCTTGTCACACACTAAATTTTGCTATTTTATAATAAGCTAATTAAGCGTCATTTAAGAAAAACTATTTGTAAAATACATACCGCCATGTCTGTCAACTTTCAAATTTTACAATTTCTTAAATAACATTAAAGTGGTTTATTAGAAAATAACGAAATTTAGTGTGTAAGCTAATTATTTCAACGTTTTCAAAATATTCCTGTACAATTTTGTTGTGAAGTCAATTGTACAAGCACAGACAAGCCCAGGATTTGAGGGTAGAGTACAAAAAACGCAAAAATATTCAAAAATTAATTTTTATTTTTGAGTGTCTTTAGGAGTGGAAAAAACTAAAGAAAAAAGAAGAGCAAACTAATTAAAATATAGAAAAATCAATTTGATACAAACTTTCTTTTGATAAAGATATTTCTACATCATCTTGATTAGGTACCATTAAAAATTAAAAAGAAAACTGTATTTCTGCAACATCGATATACCCTTTCATAACCCCTAATTGAGTCATTTTTTCGTGTTAACCGTATCGGAGTGGTTCAAACCGCACTTGAAATGACAATATAAATATGAGAGTTAGATAAAGACAGGTATTCAAATATTTTTAACATGTTTTGAACCGTATTAACACGAAAAACGCCTTTGATCGCATTAAAACATTTGTAATACAACAAACTTAAGGCAATAATAAACCCTATAAGTAATAAAAGTAAAATATGTAAAATATACTTTAAAACAACATATTTCAATGCAAAATACTAATAACTTTCGTGATGCGAAGTGTTGCTTATGTAAAAGACTTTCTTCAAGTAAGACCGCGTAAACCTGACTAAAATCAGCTGGGAAATTAAAAGGTTCTGACTTTTTAGTTTTATTGGCATTGACAACTCGATAAATTGACAGGAAAACTAAGAGCGTTTTATTTAATGCACTAATAGTTTGGAAAGAATGAAATTTATTTATTGATTCCGAAAATCCTGGAATTTTAAGACTTTAATCCCTAAGATTTTGGGACTGTAAAAGGGGCGGGATCCTGGGTTCCCAGGCTTCAGGATTGCGGGATTATATCCCCCATGCAGCACCCAGTATAACTATATTTTTAAGCAAATTTGGAGTGTTTATACACGTTCAGTCATTTTAAAAGGTGAATAGGCAGTTTTTGCCAATGTGTGGAAAGGTGACGCTCTAAAACAACTAAGTGGGACCGATTCTTCACCGTATCATCATTGTCTAATCCCTTCCTACTAGTTTTAACACGATTTGGACCATATTCTTTCCAGGCTTAGGCAAAAATTGCATATACCCTTTTTAAATTGGCTAAACGTCTGGATGGAGATTTTTTTTCTTAATACCGAATAATCTATCAACCAGAACCGTAATAGTATAAAGTCCTGCGCTTATTGGTATTAGAAGAAATTAGGGGATTAGAATTATACAGGGTGATATAGAACTTACATATCCTTGAAAATTAAATAAGTAGTTTAACAAGTGAAGGACGAGTAAATGTTAACTACTTACTGGACTTATTGAGCTATTGCCGACTATCCCATAATTGACGAGTATCTGTACTAAATGATTAAAGTGCCAAAATTGCCAATATCCCACTATGGGATTCAAGTCTCAACTTTACCCTAGCGATTGCAAACGAAGACCCAAATTAAGGCCACCCGTATGACAATTACATCCCCTTCTTATTTCTTTGATTCCTAGGAATTTTTAATTTTAGCACTTAGATCAGTTAGAACTGCCACCCTACAATTATTTATTAGTCAATGTCTGTCTGTAGTCCTGATAAATATGTAGGCACTCTGCTATTAAAATTATGTCAATTTAATTCTCACAATTTTCTTTATTACATCTTAAATCGAGGGTTCTTATTGAGCAAACCTTTAGTTTTGTACCAAAACCATAGATAACCTACATTTAGATCCGCAGGGGCAAGAAGTATTTTTCGGATTTTTACGACCTCGCGCAGTAAACAAATGGATGGGTGGACGAACATGCGCACTTAAAAGCCGTGGCAAAATACAAAAACCGGAGACTCTTTGTTTGACCTCCGGACAGTGCGGACGTACGTAGAGGACTACAAAGTCCTTCCCGGAGTGGCGGTTAGAGGTACCGTACGAACGTTTTTACCTTTGGGGATCAAGGAAAGATTCACGCTAAATTGACGGCATCTTTCTTCTGGATCTAAGCGCTGTGAGCGAAGATTCCTATAAGCTGATGGTATCCTGTTTGGTGGTGAACACGAAGTATTTCTCAAATGGCGGGAAATAGATGGGTGTGCCATGGGAACTGTCAGTAGTGAAAGTGAAGGTTATACGTAACACCAGTAGCAGATCTTGGTTTGACAGCCGACAATTTATGCATTGCATCGATTGTTGAATTGTTTGTTTTCTTTTTGGAATTTCTGGGAGCTACGAGCTCGATTATCTAGATTTTCCGCCGACGAAGCCCTGGAAAGCATAGTCCGGAAGGGGAGAGTGGTGGATTGGACCTGAAGGGACCAAAACCAAGAAAAAAAATAGAAATAGAATAGAAAACTTTTTGCCAGCATCTTTCTACATTTCACCAGCGAAACGCACGGCTGCGGGCTCGTTGCGGTTATGTGTGGCCAGACCTTAAACCGTTTACCCGAAACTAATGCGTGTCGTTAGATATGAACTTAACCATCAGTTATTGCTAAAACTTTTACAAAAATAGCTGACTGTGACCGTGAAAAAAGGTAAAAATGAAAGTGCCGGCCCTGCATGGAAACGATAAGCATTTTATCTAGGTTTTTGTAAGCTAGACGAGCAACGTGTACATAAATTAATGTTCTCCCATCTTAGGAATTAATCTTACAACGTTTTTCGTTTAATATTACTTGTTTTTTCTGTTTCTCTTGTGTAAGTCATTTGATCCACCGATTGGGTTTACCATTTAATAATTGACTAGATATTCGATTACCAAGTAAAATAAATTTAAATATTTTTATAGCTCTTCTGGTTTTAGACGTCGTATCGTTTAATAAGAGAATTTTTTTATTTTTAATAAAATAGTTTGTTTACGAACTGGTGTTTTATATGAATTAATAAAATCTTCTCTTCAGGTGTATTCTAAAGGATTTTATTACAGATATGTTACCAAATAAGGCTACCCACATTTATTACCTATTTTAATAAAAATTAATTCCATTAAATGCTATTTGTATCATATAAACATACAAATTTACTATATTACTATAAACAGATTAGGTTTTAGTCCCGTTACACGTGAGACCTACGCTCGCTCCATCATTTGTTTTAGGTACAATAGATTTGCATTGAAAGTAATGTATCCTTTCAGACGCAGGCGCGTAGCAACCTGTTGTCTGCTGGCGTGAAATTTAGTCCCGTTACACATGAGGCGTACGAGGGTCCTACGCCTAAGGGCATAGCTGTTGAATGTACTTTTCACATGATACGCCGCGCGTTTGTTTTGACGGGAATAAAGTAGCCGTTTTTTCCCCGACTTCAAAAAGAAGGAGATTTTCAATTCGCCTGTATGTTTTTTTGTGTGTATGTTACGCGATTACTCTGTCAATTGTGGACTGATTTTTTTGACGTGACGACGTCTTATAATTCGATGGACCCGGCTGCACGCACCAGAAAACATGAATCATGTGCGGTTACCTCGCGCGTTCCATTTAAGGCTTGAAGTGCAAGCGAGAGCGCGGAACGAGCGACAAAGAGGCACAATCTCCGCGTCGTTCGACATCTGTTTTTCTCCTACTTGAGTGAGCGTGCAGTTAAAAGTGATTGTGGTGTCAATTGTTTATAGCAACGATAATTGCGGCGGGAAAAGTCGACGTTGTCACGATTAACTATCTTCAGTAAACCGACTTCGCAGACACCCGATTTTTATGTGAAAGAGTGCATTTCAGGATCGTAAGAGAGAAATGTACTAGACCTTTTTTCTCTCTGCCGTACGTTGTTTGTGCGGCAAAGCTGTCTCTAGACTGGTATTTGTTCAGATATAGAGACAAAGAAAAAAGGAGAAATCAGAGGTGCATTCATAATGGACAACCTTGGGGTAAAATTTACCCTTTTCACCGAACTGAAAGGGGGACTGGTAGTGTTTTTTAATGTATATTTACCGATTAAATAGTAACAATAATAAAGTAGAAAGCGAAAAATAAACATTTAAAAGAGAAAGAAGATTAAACCGATAAAAAAAAAAAAACTCACCGAAAAGTCGGGGAGTAACACATGATAAATATTTTTTTTTACAAATATCATTAATTTTAAAACTTTAAATATAATAACTAATAATTAAATATGATGAAGTACGTGTACATAGAATACTGAATCCGATTCAGCCGAGCGGATGAAATTTAGGAATTAAGGTCTAAGTTTTATCCAATCGGTTGGATCGGACTCAGCATAACGATGTACACATACTCATGCTCTAATCCAACTTACCTTAGTCCAAAAGTGGATGATTTCGGAGATACAGGGTGCTAAACATTTATTCTGGTTTTAGTTTTTCTAAATAATTTTGTTCTATTTTATTTCTATTTTTTTTTTCTTGGTTTTGGTCCTTCAGGTCCAATCCACCACTCTCCCCCTTCCGGACTATGCTTTCCAGGGCTTCGTCGGCGGAAAATCTGGATAATCGAGCTCGTAGCTCCCAGAAATTACAAAAAGAAAACAAATAATTCAACAATCGATGCAATGCATAAATTGTCGGCTGTCAAACCAAGATCTGCTACTGGTTTTACGTATAACCTTCACTTTTACTACTGACAGTTCCCATGGCACGCCCATCTATTTCCCGCCATTTGAGAAATACTTCGTGTTCACCACCAAACAGGATACCATCAGCTTATAGGAATCTTCGCTCACAGCACTTGGATCCAGAAAAAAAAAGATGCCGTTAATTTAGCGTGAATCTTTCCTTGATCCCCGAAAGTAAAAAACGTTCGTACGACACCTCTAGCCGCCACTCCGGGAAGAACTTTGTAGTCCTCTACGCACGTCAGCACTGTCCGGAGGTCAAACAAAGAGTCCCTAAATAATTTTGTTATTAATAGGTCTATTGTAACAATATTTGGCTAGCGGGGATTTCAGGAGGTGAGAAACTAGAATCTGCTATTAATTTTATTGTAAACTCTAGAAGGGCCATATGTTCTATCTTCCCAAATCTTCAAGTATTTAAATCCCGTGTCAACAAACTCCCTCTTACCTCGCTTAAGACACCCACGGTACGTTAGTATTTAGGCTTTTAGCCTTCGTGGTTTGTCCAAAGATAAAAAAACCCTGTTTAC
>JACEGR010009899.1:0-22836 GCA_014170235.1 Listronotus bonariensis
AAAATAGTGATTGAAAATGGCGCCTAGTAAAAGAAAACGTGTAGCTATGGCAGGAATTTTATTATTACTAGTGAAAGAAAAACAAAAACGAGATAAAATTAATAGAAAAAGGCGAATTTGGGTGAAAACTTCCTTACGGTCAAGGGTTGTTATGGGAATCGAAGAGAAATTATTGACAGAATTATTAACTGAGCATGGAGATGGACTGACGAATTTTTTAAGAGTGGACCATACCAGGTTTTTAATGATCCATGATATGGTAAGTACATATATTATATAAAAGTTTAAACGAAATATTTGCAAAATGCAAAATTTTATTTTCAGATAGAACATCATATTGGAAGCAAGATACACAAATGAGAAGCTGCATAAACTCTAGATTGCAGTTAGCTACAACCTTAAGGTTTTTAGCTACTGGTGACAGTTATAAATCTTTAGAATATCTCACTCGTATATCTTCTTCTACCATATCAATTTTTGTACCAAAAGTTTGTGAAGCTCTGTTTAAAGAACTGCAACCGAAGTATATGAAGGTAAGTTACAAAAATAAAACAGATATACTGAATTTTAATATCCATAAAATTTTCAACGTAAACTTAATCCTATTTTACACAAATCTATTATCACCTTGAATTTAAAAAGTTTTGTTATAATTTTGTCAATAACATAAATAATTTTTTCTACAAATTAAAATTAAAAACAAAGACATTTTTGTGTATTATTCACAAAATGTTAGCACCCCGCATTGCTACATATATAGCGTTACTTGAATCCTGGCTATAATAATCATCAAAATGTTCATATGGAATTGGCATCTCAGGGGAATACGAATTTAGGGTATTCACTGAAGATAAAGATTGTCTACTTGTATCTGTATTATAAGTTTCTAATGAGGTTGAAGGCCTATTTTCCGTTTGAACAATTGTTGATGTAGAGTTATTTCCAGAAACGTTTGCATTTTGATTTTCCAATAGTTTCAATCTTTTTCTTGTTATAATTTGTTGAAGTTCTAAATGAAGCTCCAAAGCGTGTTTTAGAGGCATACTTTTTAATTGGGAAGCGATACTTTCACCAAATTTAACAAATTCAGTTGATTCAGCAGCACAAACTTCTTTAAAAGTTTGTAATGTGGCATTAAACTCTTTATCTGCTTTTAACTCTTTAGTAACGCGTCGCTTCTTCAAAAAGTAGTATTTGGAGTTTCATGATCATTCCCAGCTGGTTCTTTTTCTGTAGTTCCTTTATTAGATACTTGTGCAATCTGTAAAAATAATTTGATTTTAGGTACCAAATACAGTTCCAGAGTGGATTAAAATATCAGAAGAATTTCAGTTAAAATGGAATTTCCCTAACGCTATAGGTGCTACAGATGGTAAACACATTCAAATTGAAGCTCCTCCTAACTCAGGGTCATATTTCTTTAATTACAAAGGTTCCCGCAGCGTAGTTTTGTTTGCTGTAGCAGATGTAAGCGCTAAATTTATTTATGTGGATGTGGGTTGCAATGCCGAATTTCCGATGGGGAGTATTTAAGAATAGTACTTTATATGCCGCTTTAGAAGAAAAATCTTTAAATATACCCGAAGAAAAATGTTTGCCAAATAGAAAAAAGCCCATGCCCTATATTTTACTTGGTGATGATGCATTCTCCCTATCAAAATATCTACTTAAACCATTTCCTAGAAGTGCTATTCTTAATGCAAAACAAAAAGTATTTAATTATCGTTTAAGTCGTGCGCGACGTATAATTCAAAATGCGTTTGGAATCCTTACTGCACGTTTCAGGATATTTAGAAAACCAATCTGCTTAAACATTGATAACATTGATAAAGTGATATTAGCAGCTTGTGTGTTGCATAACTTCTTAAAATTGACAGCTACTGAAAACTTAAACAATAATTATTAACATGAAGGGCAACCCTCTAGCATAAGAAATATTGAACATCAGGGAAGTAATAATTCCAGCAAATTAGCACGATTAATTCGAGAAGAGTTTGAAGACTACTTTTATAATGAAGGACAAGTAGATTTGCAATGGACACGTATATGATTTAAGTTTGTACTCGAACTGTTTAAAAATAAAAATATTGTAACTTACTTCGGAGTTTTCATAGGAACATATAGTTTTTCTCGGCGTTATAACATCATCCAAAAATCTCATTTTTGCAAACCATGGCAGTTGAATAAAAAAAATTATATCAACTAACCTGTTGTCTGAGATGCAAGAACTTTTTTCTTCTCTTGGTTATAAGTCGAACGTAGATTATTAATCTTTTTCTTCACAAATTCCACCGAAATGTTCAAAATATCTGCTATTGTAGAATATGCTTTATTCCTAGCATTAAGATCCCTATATTCTTTACATCGAACATCCCATAAACACTTCATGTTATATAAAGATCAATAAATTGATCGAGATCTTCTGCCGACAATTTATTTTCCGCCATTTTAAGTAAATAAACAACTCGTTCACTCGTAGCGGTAGTCGGATTCCTTTCAACTTTGATGCTAACTCGTATACGATGAACGAGCTGTCATTTACACATACGAATTTGTATAAGAGTTGTTTAAACGTATACGAGTTCCTCGTAATGCAAATTCAGCTTTATGATTGAAAGGAAGGCGATGATCCGCTCTCAGATCATGATAATGGAGGCGCATCCTGTAAGTTAGCTTAGATTTTATGGGTTTGTCGAAATTTTGAACAAAAGCGAATGCTTAAAGTTGATCCTAAAATTAATTTAAGTTTATCCTAAAATTAATTTAAGTTATATCCTAAAATTAATTAGTTATAAACAGATGCTATGCTTTTATAATGCACAAATATCACCCATACAAACCCACAATAGTTCAAGGCTTACATGATTCACTATGAAGATATAATAACCTTTCTGTAACAGTTTAGCTCATTCAAGTTTCAGTCATGGCTCTGTTAAGTTCGTCATACGTCGTATTAGTAGCGTTAGTGCAAAACGTTTTTTACATTTATACGCCTTATAATGCTCCAGCCGCTTTGATAATGTTCTTCTACTTCTATGTTCTTCCACTATGAGGATCAAACTTTTAATGAAACGGAATGAAAAACATTAATAAGTCAAGTTCCTGATCCATGTGACAACTTAACCACTACAGAGGTTCCAACAGTTTTCATGCAGCCAAATGAATATTATTACAACAGTTTAATTATTTTTATTGCCGTAGCTTGTAGTGTATTACTAACTAAACTTGTGTATAAAATTGCTAAAAGTCAATGTACAATGTGGCTTAAATAAATTAGTTTAATATACAAAGTTTAGTTTTATTATTTAATATTTAAAAGTTATGGTTTAAATTATCCAAAATTGCGCATGCTAAGATTTTGCTCCTGCGCTTAAGCCCTCGGCTTAAGCCCCCCACTTACGCCTCAGGTTAAAGGGCGGACGGCGCAGTGCCTAACATGTTAGAATTGATAAGCTTGACCTTGAAATTATTCTCGTTAGACGTTTGGCAAAGTTTTATTACTTTAAGCGTTTATACTAAGGCCGCAATAATTAATTTTCTATTGGGTTACCGTTCTAATCGCTAATTGATACTCCTTAACTATTTTTAAACAGGTGTAACGCCTTTATGGTTAAAGATGGCGTCATGCGGTTTTCGCCATTTGATAGGTATAACGTTACACTAATTTAAAAAATTTAAACAGCGCGCCAATGACTCATCATCAGGGTTAAATAACGATTTTAGTCGATAGTGCCCGAACGGTATGACTTAAAATTTTTGCGTTTGCACAAATCAATTTAAGGCCTTGGCACAAGTATCCTACACATAACGGCCATTTTCTAAGTCATGTGATTTTTGACAGGTGACAGATAACATTTGACAGGTGACAGATGACATTAGACAGGTAGTAATGACCACGCCCTAAATGACGCGTCGCTCAAGATTCCTAAATTTTAAATGACGTCAGAGATTTTAAGATAATAAGCTCCACCGGTGGACGGTGGTCCGTCAATGCCTCATCTCCCCTACTTTTGACAGTAAACAAAGTCGACTGATGCAATCATTTAAAAACTGCATCATACCAAAAATAACACAATTAACTTATTTTTCCGGGAAAACATTCTTAATTAATTCTAATTACCCATTCTATAAATAAGTCATTTGTCTAATTGCTAAACAAGATAAATACTTTTAAACAAATATACTCTTTAAATATAATCTTAAATACATGGATTTTTTATTTTTGATTTAAAGTTACCTATTTTTTTAATACACTATTAGGGAATGTATGTCTATGAACATGTAAATTTTTTCACTTTATTTGGTTGTTTTTCTGTTTTAATGCCTATTTACAACTTTTTTGTAAGTTCACCAAGGGCTTAAAAAGATTTTTCGGACTCTTTTTAGATTTTAGAACGATTCTAGAGGTTAGAACTTACTTCCACATGTAAACTTAGTACTATTTTGGTTCTAGAGACTTCTAATTTTCACTGCTGGGCACAACTTTCACTTGACCTTGAGTCTTGCGCAGTTGACTTAGACATGCGCAGTAGGTACTAAAATAATTGGTACCTCCTCACCTATAACCAAATACTCTTAGGGTTATCCTATGATTAACTATAATACAATAAATCAAACATTTTCTTTTCTTTATTAACATATATCATTTATTTACCATCTTAACATAAACTATATGTAATTCTAAGAACTACAGTACCACACTTAACCTTGAGATTTGCGCAGTTGACTTAGACATGCGCAGTAAGTACTAATATAATTGATACCTCCTCACGTAGAACCATATACTCTTAAAGTCATCCTATGATTAACTTTAATACAATAAATACATAAATCATATTCTTTCCTCAATTAACATATATCATTTATTTACCATTTTAACATAAACTACATGTAATTCTAAGAACTTCATTCTCATGAGCTCTAACAAAGATACATTGATCATAATTACAGGTATCTTTTTCACAATGATGACAATGAAAATGAAAATCTCCATGTTTATGTACATAAATATACTCCAGTTTTGAAACATTATTTATAAATTTTAACAAAGTATTGTCCTCCTCAAATAACACGTAACACTTTTTACAAATTATTACTTTGTCTCTCTGACTGTAAAACACATAAAACACATTACACGAAGAATAATCTGTTGAATGTATACTATTATAAAACAATTCTGCATAATTATCATGAATATGTTCACACACAAGTTTGTGCCCTACTGTCACAAGATAATTACTTTGATATACCAACAAATTCAGGAAGGTCCTTGATAAATTCAATTTTCTCGTACTGTGAAGTGTTTTTCAAATCTATATCACATCGAACATCATCAGCAATGCTTGGATTTTCGGTTTCCATTATTCTTACTTACAACCCGAACAATCAAATCCACAGGACGGTGCTCTTTTACAAGGTTTCCTTTATAAACTTTTGATCAGTAATCACCAAGTCTTCCGACACAAATATCGGGCGTAAATCACAACACTGGACACAGTAAGCAATACTTTTTGTGTAACTTTTCTGCTCTTTTCGACACACATCACAAATTCCTGTTAACTGACGAACACCCTGCGCTATTTTTTAAAGGTAGAAACCAACTTGGCCACCTATTCATACGATAACTTAATAAAATTGTCTAAACTAAGGCTCTACACAAACGTTCTTCACATTTATAACTTATTTGTAATCCCCTCCAAGTTACGTACGTGACTCATACCCTCAAGGTCAATCGTATTAGGTGACTCATTCTATTTTTATTAAATGATACAACGTGACTCATCCTTTAGTGCTAATATATTATTCTTCTTACAATTTTTCCGCGGATTATGTGGTTTAGAATAAATTCTTCCGATTCTTCGGGAAGATTGGGTGGCAAACCCTCTACTAATGTATTTACTTTTAACTGTCAATAAACCACAAAATCAAAGAAAATTTAACAAAAGTTCTAATAAATACGCCACACTAGGATTAAACGAGTCGACCATAACGAAAAATATCGTTTTGACATGCAATGTTACTAATAATAGTAAAGGCTATAGTGAAAAAATAAAGTTAAGGGGAGGGTTAAATACGGAGTAGGTATTCTAGTTTTTTTATGAGGTGTGTAGGTGTGACAGATTATCAAGACCATTAATGTGTTAAACAACACGTGCATTAGAGTAAATATTTCCCTTGAGAAAAATTTATATATACAATTTAATAATAGATATAGGAAAGTACTACAGCAAACCAATGTAAACAATACGGTCATAAGAGTCCTTAAACATCTACATACAGTGTCCCAAATTGGTGATGGATGTATTGGGATCTCGGAAACCATAGGAGATAGAGAAACGGTTAAATGGGGAAAGTTTAAGGCAATTTTATGAGTAACATCATGCCGCTTACATAGTGAGTCTGGCTGTTCAGGTTTTTGAGATATTTTCAAAAACTGAAATGTTGCATTTTTGAAAATAGGCTGTAACTTTTTATTTATCAAAATTTTTGAAATCTGTGAAAACATTTTCAAAGCAACTTTTTATGTAGAATACACCTGTGTGGTCAATTTTTTTCGCCGCGTTTCACTTTTCTGGAGCCATCATCAGCTTTCTTTTTTCTTATGGCGGCCATATTGGATTTTTACATCATCGTTTAAAGCAAAAAATTACAAATTCAGTGATGTATCACACTTTGCTAAAAAATATAATTTAAGCGATGAAAAGAGAAAGAAAGAAATCTTGATAAAACAGGCAACGTTGCATAAAAAAACACTCGAAAAAACAACACGGAATAGAACTTAAACGCATAGAGGTTAAAATTAAATCGAATAAAACATATTGGTAAACCTATTTTGTTTTCGTACCATAGATCTCCATCAGCAATTATCGAAACCATAAAATACAATAAACACTTGAAAGTCAACAGCTAAGTCCCTAATTAATATTTTGAAAGACAAATGCCATCACAGATACATCAAATTTTTAACAAAATAGAAATTAATAAGCGACAATTCGGTTCTTTTTAACGCAACCATTCGTTTTTTTAAAAATTATTAAGTGATACATATTATCCTAAAATATCTAGTGGCCTAGGTATAACAATTGCCAGTTTCCACGAAACATAACAATATTCTGGCTTCATGTCAAACTAAGTTTTAAAGTGTACCTGTCGCGATGGCTGCACATTATTCTAATGAAGAAAAACTTGATATGCTTCAATGTTATTTTGCGAGCCAGAGAAACGCAAACAATGCTTTGGATAGATATTTTGAAGATTATCCCGAAAGGCACCAACCTAATTTGCAATATTTCCCAAAGCTTGTAAGAAATTTATTAAATTTTGGAAGTTTCGAAAACCCCGACCAAAGAATTATGTAAAGGAAAATGAGGAACGTGATAATAATATTCGCCAATATTTTAATGAGAACCCAACAAATTCAACAAGGACAGCCGACAGAGAAATACATATTCCAAAATCTACAGTTCATAGGGTTTTAAAAAGAACAAATATCACCCATACAAACCCACAATAGTTCAAGGCTTACAAGAAGGTGATTATCCTAGGAGAGTGACATTTTCGAACTGGTACGTAAACAAATGCCGTGAAAATCCCAATTTTTATACCAATGTTATATGGACCGACGAGACAAGATTTAATAACTGTGGCGTATTTAATCGGCATAATAACCATCATTGGACGACAGAAAATCCAGAGTTACGAAACCAGCGAAGGCTTCAAATAAGATTCGGATTTAATGTATGGTGTGGCATTTTTGGTAAGAAAATATTTTCTTGAAATCTTTTCTCAACGTCTTACATAAATCAAGATAGTGATTTTTAAAATCCTACCAATACCTACTTGATAACCAGATAGTTATTGATTAACAATTAATTAATTAATTAATTGATAATAATTATTGTCAAAGGTATACCTACTTAAGTAAATTCGTCTTTTAGGAAATCGACTTATCGGCCCATTCATATTTGATGAGACCCTCACTGGTGCAAGGTACCTTCAGATGCTTCAGAACCAAATAATTCCGGCTATTAGGGCAATTATTCCAGCAGAACAATTAAACAGGGTTTGGTTTCAGCAAGATGGCTGTCCGGCCCACAATTCCAGGGAAGTGCAATTATTTTTAAATACTGTATTTGGCGAAAGAATTATTTCTAATACTGGCCCTGTACATTGGCCTGCCCGGTCTCCAGACATTACCCCTTTAGATTTTTATCTATGGGGGTATGCTAAAAACGAGGTTTACGAATTTGATCCTCCCGAAAGTAGAGAAGTACTTGAACAGAGAACGAGGGATGTATTAGGCACGATCAATCGTAATACGTTAAATCGCGTATCAAGAACGGTTTTTACAAAATGTCAAAAGTGTATTAATAAAAACGGCCAGCATTTTTAACATTAATGTGTTAAATATTTAATTTTTAAGTTTAAAGTTTCTTTGCGTTGTGTATCATTGTTTTTGACGTTCATTAATAAAAACCTATTATAAAAAGATTCTCTTGATTTACCAATATGTTTTATTCGATTTAATTTTAACCTCTATGCGTTTAAGTTCTATTCCGTGTTGTTTTTTCGAGTGTTTTTTTATGCAACGTTGCCTGTTTTATCAAGATTTCTTTCTTTCTCTTTTCATCGCTTAAATTATATTTTTTTAGCAAAGTGTGATACATCACTGAATTTGTAATTTTTTGCTTTAAACGATGATGTAAAAATCCAATATGGCCGCCATAAGAAAAAAGAAAGCTGATGATGGCTCCAGAAAACTGAAACGCGGCGAAAAAAAATTGACCACACAGGTGTATTCTACATAAAAAGTTGCTTTGAAAATGTTTTCACAGATTTCAAAAATTTTGATAAATAAAAAGTTACAGCCTATTTTCAAAAATGCAACATTTCAGTTTTTTGAAAATATCTCAAAAACCTGAACAGCCAGACTCACTATGTAAGCGGCATGATGTTACTCATAAAATTGCCTAAAACTTTCCCCATTTAACCGTTTCTCTATCTCCTATGGTTTCCGAGATCCCAATACATCCATCACCAATTTGGGACACACTGTATAGGGTGGCCGCCAAGGTACCCGAGATATTTTGGTTATGAATTCTATGACTAATTTTGAGCAAAAATGATTATATTTACTTTTTCCGAATTTCTAACCATTTCTGAATTATCTGGGTTCGAATTTGCCAAGACAAAATCTAGCGTAATGAAATAACATGGTTGCGACTAGCTTGCAAGGTAATTTAATAATTAGCACATTAAGTTCTAATAATAATTTTTTGTTCGTAAATTGTTATTATTGACACTTGCTTATTTTATTTTTTTGCATTTCGCAACAGTAAATGACCGTTTAAGGTAATATGATAATGGTACATAAGATTATTTTAAGTGACACTACATTAGAGTGCATAAAATAATTTTTCAAAATTGATCAGTCTGTCGCTATTTGACAAGTACCACATGAAAACAATTTTTCCATTACTTGTTTATTGATTATTTTTGTTTATTTACAGCAAATCACAAAACTTTAGTAAATAACCGCTGTTACCCAGTTAATGACCAAAAGAAAACCAGTAAGTGACCGGGTAAACTTTATTAAAAAAAAAACAAATAATAATCTCCTAAATTTACAAATATTCTTTAATATCTGGTACATCATATAGGTTGCTTCTACTACATGATAACCGTGAGTGCTCAATTTTCTGTATAATACTCGTGTAGTCGTGTAGTTGTACCAAATTTGATCTAATTTTTCAGGCCATTTCCTTCCAGTGTAGCGGACCACTTTTGTGCATCACCCTAACTTCAAACTCAGGGTATGTTTTGTGACCCCTGGAAAGTTATTCATCAAATCTAACTAGTACAAAATCCGCGACTGAAAATAAGAGTCTTGATTGCAGTCTGCTTCTTATTCCATTTTCATGATTTTCTTTAGATGTTCCAGGTAATGTCGATTGTGATTTATTTGTTATCATTTTCGTGTCACTCTTTGCTTCAACTCTTATGGCTACTGTCTTTTCTGTGTCTTTTTCACTGTCATATGATTCTTCTGAACTACAAGTATTCGAAGACAAATCATAAAAGGATTTTTTTCTTGTTTTTAATTTTTTTGTTAAAAACTTTTTACCGTTTTATTATTCCATTAATTTTTCTGTTTTCTTGCATCTCTTAATGCTTTTGAATTTTAAAGTTTTAACCCTTTAAGAGTCACTTTACAATAAAGTTAGTAAATTCTAACAGACAGACAGCGTGGAAAAAATGATAAACTGCGTTCTCAACAAGGTCCGCACAAGCTAGGTTGGCAGTTCGGATTTTGACCTCTAGGCCAGTAAAACTATGGGTCCAACCCGGAACAAATTTGGGACAAGCTGAAATTGTCAGGATACCTTCTGTAGGTGGTCGACAATGTTTCCTAAAAAATCGCACAAAATCGCATGGGCCGTACTCGCCCAATGGGGCTTTAAACTAAAAAATCGTGCTTTTTTATTATTTTTTTATATATCTAAAAAGCTATTATCTTTTTTAAAAATCTAGAAGAAAACAAAATTATTGCCAATAAAAATACCTACCAAATCGTTTTTTGTTTTTAAAAATCGGCCTAAAAACAAAAAGGTTATGGGCTTATAAAAATTGGGCCGATTGGGCTTGGACTCTATTAAACTGCTTTTGGCAAATTCGACTTTATTAACGCTGACGCAAATTAATTGGATGTTTTTTATTACAAAATATGGTAGTTGTCATAAAAAACCAGTGTGTAAAATTGTATACAAATCACTAGGTATGATTTAATATTTTAGGTAAAGGGCAAAGGGTTAAACGCAAAAATAGGTAAATAATACTATGCTAAAATGTGCTGCACTTACTCGTTTAATAATAATGTAAAAAAAAAAACAGAAACATGCTATTAAAACTAAAGTCTGTATGGCACGGTATCAAATTTGGAACCAAAATGGCACTTTTTAAAGAGTTAGTAGCCAGTTGTATTTATTATTAAATTTGGTACAAAACACAGTGATCATGTCATACGGTCATAAACAAAAGGTATACTTACTTTATTAAAACAAATTTTAATAAAAGAAAAAGAAATTATTCTATGCATTCATCATTTTCAACAAGACACATTTGTTGCATTGTCACAATACTGTCCAATGCAAATTGTACAGCTTGATGAACATTTTATTCCTACCTTGCAGGTACAAGTTTTGGAGCAAACTGACTTGCATCCGCAAAATAATAATTTTATAATAAAATGGAGAGCGAGGTCCTTACTGTTTCTTTGTGGGTCTAAGTAACCGTCCTTTTCCACCCAACACCACCCTCTTGGGTCTAAATTATTTCCCAACCATGACTGCACCTTAAGGTAAACTCTTTTAAGATGTAATTGAGCAGCTTCAGTTGTCGGGAGTAAAGAAGCTAGCTCAAAGTTATTACACAGTTTTTGGCGTGCAATTACCTGATTGTATTTTACATACCTAAATGAGTTTAAATTTTGGCTTCTCCTGGGGCTCAATTCTGCTAAATTGAACCCATTCGTTCGCTGAACGTATACGTTCCGGGAGCGTATAACCTTCACTTGTTTTTCTTTAACGAACGAATAACCTTCACTTGTTTTTCAAAACAGGCGGTCATGAAACAGAAATCTGTATTACCCAAATGTTATAAGGTATTTTTATAGGACTTACATCGTCTATTATCTGAACATGGTCTTGAGGTTTGATCAATAATTTCATAGCTTTCTAGGGTTACTTGTCGTGTCATGTATAGTTACTTAGTTGTAGTAACAAATTATGTTGTTTATATGGCTGGATTTTTCTACCAGTCTCTGATAAAGCTAAAAATAACAAAAATTTGAAACCAAAACAATATCTATACGGTTATTTGAACATACCTTTTTTGGTACCTTACTTCTTGATAAAGAACACAGTTACTAGGTAATATTTCACATCATGTTCAACATGTTGTTTACAGAGGAAAATATCCTTTTAATATTGATAATAAAATAGAAATAATATAATATACTTTTTTAAACTGTAAAGTAAGGTTAAGTCGACTCGCAGGTTCTCTGGTTCTCTTTGGCAATTCTTTGGTGTATTGTGGGTTGTCTCTTTTGCAAACTTGCCTAGTTTCTACCGCGAAGATCAGTTAGGTTTTAGGTTTACACCATTAGTGGATCAGTTTATTTTAATTTTACCTTTAGACTTAAAATCCAAATTGTGTAAAAAGTTTTAATATTTATGTGTTTGAAAAAAATAAAAAGTATGCTTGACTTTGACAAATCTGTCATATTTTAATGCGGTGTTGTCCGCCAATTTGTGAAGGTGGCTATGCACGAACGAAGACCTTTTTGTTTTCATAAGAGCCTAGAGGAAATAAAGAAAAAACTAATAAAACGCAAACAAAAAGGCGCTTATGAACAGTGGAATAGGGGCCCTGCTGCCGTACCATTTTAGAATAAAGTTTTCCCCTGATTTTAATAAAGTGGCAATATCACTGAATACCCTTTTAAATTGAAGTAAATCTTCGGAAGGTTTTTCATTTTTAGACAAAACAATTAAAGCACTTTTTTGCCCTTAAAGAATGCCGATGTGGTATCGCAACCCGACATTGCATGAACAAATAATATGTTTTTAACTATTGCAGGATCTAAATTCGATTTTAATGTGTGTATATTTGTTATTTTGTCCATTTTGCCTGCAACACCTGGTCTAAAAAAAAAAAATTTTTTGTTTTGCAATGTTCAATGAGCAAGACAAATAAATCTGTGTCTTGTCTAACAACAAAAACATTAGATTGACTTTGCGCGGCCTGTGTTGCTGCGGTCGCGGCAATCATATAATCCGCATCTGATTCTGATTGTTTAACTAAAATACCAGCTTCAGCAAAATGAAGTTTTAAATAATTTACAAGTTTTTCCTTATTAGACGATACAGCTAAGAAATTAGCCTGACTTATGTTTACCGTATTTTCAGGATTAAAAATAATTTCGTGTCCGATATTTTTAGATCTGCGCTGATGTTCCGTATATTTAGTGTTTAGAGCATCACTAGAATATCCATCAAATACTATTATACATCTATTTTTACCCTCAGATGTATAATGGTACTTAACGTATTTGACATATTGATCCAAAATGTCCTTGTACAATACATTCGAATCCCAGATAACTTTTTTAGTAGAAATCCACCGTCAATAACAAAGATCTTTTGCCCGTCTGGAAATTTAATAATTGGATTGGCTTTGCTGTCAAAATAGGAAATTAGTGAAGATTTAGTATTTTTCCTCATAGAAACCTCATCAAAAATACTGCTGGGATAATGAGAGAGCTCATACTTAAAACATTCCTGGGTATCATCAGGAGTTTTGGCAACACATATTATTCGACTAAAAAGCTGTATTGGGTTGACCACTGACAATGTTTTACCCACCTTTACGGTTTTGTTTGCATGTGCCATTGGAAAAACCCGATCGTTTCTTTTAAGTTTTAGTTCTAGGAAGGATTTTTTGTTTTTTATTAATATTTCTTGACCGACTTCGTATGCCTTGTGGCAATTGATCTCTTTTGCAGCGATTAAACCAGAAGATAATGAAAACAATTCCTTTTTATTTTTGTGGAAGGGCGTGTGCTCTGAAAACCAATCCAGCAATGTTTTTAAATCCTTATGGTCTCGCTCTATTCTAGAATCTCTAAGTTCTTTATGCTGTTCTGAAAAAGTTGGTACGACATTTGCAAATCTTTCAATACTAGGTGCGTTTGAGTTGACGATCGACGGAGCGAGCAGAGTAGCGAGCAGGGTATGAGAGAGGAGCTCGGACTAGATGTTTCAAATCGAACGCGGCGGAGGAGTTTCAGGATGACATGACAGCTTCCTAACCTAAAAATTTGTTTGGTTAAAAAATTAAAAATTTGCTTGTTAAGAAACTTTAATTATTTTAAAATTAATATACTATCAATTTATCATGAATAATTTGGAAATCCGGCTCGTGGCAGAACTATTTTTATTCAATTCAGATGAGGAAAATGAAGACAACAAAACTCAGAGATTGGAAAAGATAAAATTTTTTGCGGAAGAAACTGTGCCTAGGTACAATTTTCAGCAAATTTAGGCAGCATTTCCGACTTACAAGAACTACCTTTGAAATATTTATGGAAAACCTACATTCTGTGGTCGATAGGAAGCGAATAAGAATTTCTGGCAATCCAGAACTAAGCTTGGAAAAACAGATGCTAATATCTTTATGGTATTTCTCAAACATAGAAAGTTTTAGGTGAGTAAGAAACATACATGGATACCTATATCATATTATTATATGGGCGCTTTCCTTTATTGATTGAGTAAACCTAACTGTAATTGATTGATTGATCGGTGCACCTATCTATGGCATCCCAATCCGCCATTTTTTGTATTCATTTCAAACAATCAAAGATGGGTTCGAAGTCAAATCGATGCCATCCGATTGCTTTATTGTTAAATGAAAACAATAATTTTATTTGTCCTTTTTTAGATGCATTGCAGACAGATTCGGTGTTAGTAGGTCTACTGCCTGGGATTGCGTCAACAAAATGTGTAGAGACTTACTGGCTCTTAATAAAACTAAAAAGTTATAGCACTTAAAGAAGATGACTGTAACAACACCAAAACCTTTTTAGGAATAAAACTCGCTTTCCAGGTAATAAAAGAGCATGCGATCAATGTTGATAGGTACCTAACCATTTTAATTTTTTTGTAGGAATTGTGGGAGTAATTGATGGGTCACATATCCCCATAAAAGCTCCAAAGAGACATCCAGTGTCCTATATAAATCGTAAGGGTTATCATTCAGTGATTCTCCAGGGAGTATGTAACTGGAAGAAAAAATTTATCCACTACTATTGTGGTGAGGTTGGGTCTGGCATGATGCTCGGGTTTTAAGGAGGTCAGATTTTGATGCCATGCTCTCTTTATTAGAAATTCATGAAAATGACCACTTTATTGGGGATTCAGCTTACCCATTAAGAAGCACCCTACTTGTGCCTTTTAAAGACAATGGACATCTTACAAATGTTCAAATAAACTACAACAATACATTCTCAAAGGCTCGAATTTTTATTGAGCATTCTTTTGCCCTATTAAAAGGAAGATTCAGGAGGCTAAAATTAATGGAAGCGACTCGAATGGAAATTATTCCACAAATAATAATGGCATGCTGCATCTTACATAATATATGTATAGACAACGAAGATGAATTGGAAATTAACTTAAATGAAGCCATTCAAGAGGAAATGTTGATGCGGCCAGGCAATATAGTCTTGGGAAGAGAGGATAACAGAGTTGCCCTTCAAAAGAGAAGCAACATTGCAAACTATTTATTTGTAAGAGCAAATAATTAATAAATTCTTTTTGATGTCATTTATCTTTTAATTCAAAAAACCTTTTACACCAAAACAAAATATTTGATTCTGGTTAATACTCAAACAACTTATATACTAAACAAAAACAACTCTTAATAAAATAAAAATTGAGATCACAAAATAATAACTTGTTTACCTACATTGAAAGCATCTTACAGTGCTTTTAACTTAAACAATTACTTACAGATAAAAAACAAAATATTTGATTCTGGTTAATATTCAAATACTCTAACAAAAACAAGTCTTAAAATATACAGGGTGTCCCTGAAAGGTCTTTACACAGCTTAACCAGATATAGAGTGGCTTTAAATAAGTCGATTTAACCAAACTTGCCTTAGTCCAAAAGTTGATAATAGGAGAGATAACACTCACCTAAGAACACATTTTTGTTTGTAGCTTTAAAAAAAATCAGATTCTAAAAAAAGTTGGTATGCATCTATTTGTTTAGGAAATAAAATTGCAGGTAGTAAGACGTTTTGCTTTACCGTCAGGCATAGAAACAGAAACCGCATAAGGGTTTGTTTGACCTAAAAGTTTACATCTTCGTTTTCTGTGTATTTTTTCCTTTTTAATATTCCTTGATTCAAGCCACCTAAAAAGTGCCCTCTTGCTTGATCTTGATAAATACCACCGTTTTCAAGAAAAAATCATTATTAATTTGTCAGTATAAACTTTTTGCCTATTTTTAAAGTCAAAAAATCTATATTTTCAAAAATACACAGCAAAGTACAAAGTATTTATTAAATAGCGTCTAAATGAAATTTAGTACAAATTCAAGGCGCATTTGGACTAAAATTAATTTTTCTCTTTTTCCAAAACGGTTGCAGTAATACTGAATGAATTAGAGGACACTTTTTAAGTGACTTAAATCAGGGTATAGGGAACAAGAGGAAAAAAATATCCAAACAACGAACGTGCAAACCCTTTTGTGTGCAGTCTAAAAAAAACCTTAAAGCCGTTCCTGTCCCTGCGCCTGCGGGTTAAGCAAAATATGATACTACATGCTATTTTATTTTCCTCAACAAATAGTAGCAGCATACAAACTTTTTTAGAATCCGATATTTCGTTTTACAGTTATAAGCAAAAATGTGTTCTTAGGTGAGCTCCTTTAACGTCCTGTTTCATTATTAACTTTTAGACTAAGGCCAGTTTGGTTAAATCGACTTATTTTGAGCCACTTTACAATAAGTCCATGGATAAGACATCCCAATAGAACAAATGAACAAATGGACCAAAAATTTAGTTTTTCGACAAAAAGTAATTCTTGATCAAAAATTCTGCATATTATGGAAAAAATAAGAAAATTCGTAGTCGTACAGGATGAGATTTTTGATTTTTTTGTACAGGGTGTTACAACATGAAGAAAAACTTAAATGTGAAAAAAGAAATGGTGGCAATTTTTATAACATTTTTAGTCCTTTCTTGTCAAAAAAATGCAATTGCCATACTAAAATTTTAATTTTGGTATACAGGGTGTTAAAATAACATAAAATCTAAATTTTAGATTTGGTATACATGGTGTTAAAAAATAAGGACAAATGAAAATGTGTAAAGAGAGAAGTGCCTAGTTTGATCACTTTATTAACATTTTAAAATTTGTATTTAAACATGTGACTTTATAAACAACTTCGCTTTATAACATTTTTGATAAAAATAATAAGTAATAGTACTTTCCTCTTGACACAATTTTGTTTTTTATAACTTTTTACCACCCTGAAAAATTTTAATTTGGCAATAGCATTTTATTGACAAGCAGAACTTTTTATCAAGAATGACTTTTTGTCAAAAACCAAAATTGTTGGTCCATTTCTTCTATTGGGATGTCTATCCGTGAACATACTGTATATGTGGATAAGCAGTGCAAATACCTATTAAGGACAACCTGTATAACTTATAATAACATGAGATCACAAAACAAAAAAATATAAGATTTAAAAACAAAACATTTAATTTCTAGTCTTTCTCATTTTGTTCTGAAGACTGAAAATCTATTTTGCGGCCAATTTGGTGCTCAACATAAAGCTGATATAAGTCCAAAAACCTATACAACCTGTTGATTTTCTCTTTGTGTCTCTTTTTAGAGACGTCTTCAATTTTCCGCTTTCTGCTTGTACTCGCCTCATCTGCCTTTGATGCCTGTGATGAAGCTCGTGAGCTTGTGGGAGCAACTGGTTCTACAACAAAAAAGAATATTACAAATATAGTATATAGCAAAGATAGGGTTTGCAATGTTATACCATTTTCTTTGTTCACAATCAAACCAGCTTCCGAACTACAGGTAGCTGGAGAAACAATTTCTGGCCGACTATTTAAAAAACTGTACATTACGTCAAAAAACTGCCAACACTTTCTGTTTTTTCCAGTTTTTGAGTTGTGGTCCTTTATTTTTTTATATGTTCTGTTCAGTCCTTTCCATGTTGTGTCTACTTGCTCGGCTGTAAAACTTCTATTGGTCATATTTGAAAGTTCTTTGGCTATTTTTTTCCAAATAACTTTCTTCATTGTGCCTTCAAATAAATTATAATTTGTCTCGACTAGTCGAATTAATAGTAATATTCTCTCTCTCCGACCACAATCTTGCATCCTCTATCTCAGATGTGTTTTCCAAGGGGGATAGGCAGCCCTCTTGAACATCTGGTACATCTGAAAGGTGATTGAGCGTTAATATGTACTGTTATTATGAAAGGTATATTATATTAAAGGTATATTGAATATTTAATGACACTTGCAACACGAGCCTTAATTAGGTGAGAGTTGTAACATCTGAGTCAAGTAATACCTATCTTATGCAAGTTAAATACTATTCTTTACCTACAACTTTACATTTTATGGGTACAATAATTTGTAACGGTAAAAAAACCAATTTAATTTTTGTTTGTTTTGAATTAAATTTAACACTTATTAATTGTTATTTTCAAATTCAAATTTGCTCATATAATAGATTGACAATGCCAGATCGATTGAGTACCTGTCGATAACCGACCTGTCAATAACAATCTATTAGGTACTTATGTTTGCAAGTAATAAATTAACATTAGTACAGAACCAGTATAGTAATTTAAATATTACTTATAGCTTTAGGTAAAACAAATTAAAAAATCCTGAGTTAAATGTTTATTGACTAAAAATGGGAGATCTAAAGCTATGGTCTATGTACTGCGGAGTGCGTAAGCAGAGTCCGCATGAATTGGTTTGCGTGTTTATAAATACGGCTGTTCTATGTATCGCTCACTCTGCACACCCTTTATCTACACACAAAGGATTGCGCATTGCGTAGTCCACTTACGCACTCCGCAGTAGATAGACCATAGCTTAAAAGCAGATGCCAAAGCAGGGAAAAGGAGGTTTTGTGCCGCCCTGAGCACTCTACTGACTGAATTCAAATATCTAATTTAAAACACAGAACACAAAACTTATTACCATCCATGGGATGGTAATTTCCAGCAGCCAGCTAAACTAGATATGTATGAAGCTGAATAAGCTGGAGGGAAGGCTGATTTAACAGACTTAAACGGGCAGCAAACATAAGTTGAACAACTACAACTTACCTTCCCATAAAGAAAGGGCTTTTATGTGTGCTTAAAACAAAGCTATTAGGTATATTTTACATATTTTCCATAACTTCATTCGTGTCTTCTTCCGTTGCCGCATAGTGCTCCAAAAAATGCTTTTGCACCCATTCCAGGCGCCCTTCAATACCACACTCACCACAGGTCGCCAATTCTGCCCCCGTAAATTTGTTTTCCATAATTCGTTTGTCTTATAATTTATGAGTTTTAATTCAAAATTGACTTAGCTAGGCAAATTTTACAAGCAGATTAAATAGTTCTAATATAAAAAACAACCAGACTCAAAAAAGAGTCCAGAACAAAACAAAACAAAAACATACATCAACATTAAAAATGGCGACAAAAATCCGTGCACCACCTTCAAGCTTGGGGCACATCGAGCGCGCTCGATGTCCTCTCTGTGTTTCAAAACGAACGCAATCGAGCACGCTCCGAGCGCCAACAAAAACGCAACGGAGCACACAGAGCGCGCTCGGAGTACTCTGAGCATCACTCGAACGCACCTACTATCACTTATTAGGGAGCACTGGGGCATGGACGATATCCATCTAGAAAATGTGTTTTCAGTAAGTCCCCTCCCTTGAGTAAGACCTCCTACAGTTTTTATAGAACGCATTAATTCTTGCTCTATTATCATATCTGTCCATGTCCCAGACCAGAATTTGTCAGTTCTTCTGACCGTAAAGGCTCCTTTTGTGAAAAACGTGTCATATTCTTCCTCAGAGATCTGATTTTGAAGTTTTAAAATATTTTCTAAATAAAGATGGAGTGATTCAGCGTAAGGAAGATGACCGGCAGCATGGAAAAAGGAAGCATTTCTTTATAACAATATAACTGCAACTGAATGTCACCCAATCTTTCAGATCTTATAAACATGAGGGCTAATTCGATCATGTTCCAATATTGATACCAGAGTTTAGTAGTTTTGCTAGAACTTGATAATATCTTAAATTTTTCAACAATTTTTTTACGAATTTTTGCGGCTATAGGTTTGAATGTTGTAAGATCACAAGAATTGAAGTTTTTAGTATAATTTTGTAGACTACTTTCATCATCGTCAGTAAGTTCAAAGTCTATCATCTGGGTAAGTAGAATAGTGAGTGCTAAATAGGTTAAAATGTGAGCTCTTAAAGCACGAGCGTAAGAATGCCCACTAAACATATGAACTATACTATTTTTTGCATAAATTTTTTGCCAAGCATCTTCCAATCCGCTCCCACTCATAAAATATCCTATACATCCGAAATATGAAATTATATTATGGAAACCGCCAAGTCTAACAAATATTTTTGATATTTCATTTTCACTTGGGGAAGAAGCAACAATTTCTGACGCTTTTCAAAAAAGAGGTTGGTCAAAAGTAACCACACAAGTATTTTGGCCTATTTTTTTACATTCTTTCAAAGCAAAATTTAGAGCTGTGTATATTGTGCTTAAATTATTTGGGTCTAAATTAATGAAAGGTACTGGTAAAACACGCGTTTTTGTTAATTCCCCATTCTCTGACTCTTTCAAACACATAAAGCCATTCCAGGAGGGAAAAGCAGGAGCTTTAAAAATATGCCCTATATGCATATGCATAACTTTCGAAGAGAGAGTAATGAAACAAATTCTTAGGTTTCTTAATTTTTTCTAAATCGGACAAAACGATATTTTTAAATCCCGACTCAGCTGGTTTTCTGTATTGTAAAATTTTGGTACATCCGAAATTGCCCCCTTTTTAGCACTTCTGAGTATTTTTAGGGCGTAATGTACTTTCGCTTACTTTTACGGCATCGTCGGGGTACACGCAAACAACACCATTCATAGCGTGGAAAGTTCCATAACCGTCTAAAGTTCTAGTATTAAAATCGGCATTATCAAACACCCACTGCGCAAAAGCATTTTCAGAAAAGGAAATTTTATTGGTATCGGACATTTCAAATTTTAAAACTTCGGTATACGACTCACAAAATCCTAGATTACTCAGTAAATCGATAAGATTTCTAGAAGCGTAGCGCCTATGCAAATGAATAGCTAAGCCAAAAAGTATTGGTGATATATAGGAACGCTTTCTTACGCTAGATATAATAGCATTCTGTAAAGAAATAATTTTGCAGTCAAATGTGTCTTTGGTTTTACAAAAAGGGTATTTAAAAACACGGACAAAGTCTCTGGTGATTCCCCTCCTGTAAGAATGCTTTCTGTACTAGGATACCTTTCAAAATCGTAAACCATACCCCTTATGTCCTCACGAATAATTTTAGCTGCAGCCTCAACTACTCTAAGGCGATCCGTTGTTAAATCAGCGTTTCTATCTTTGTACCAATTATCTGATAAAATTTGATAGCTGCCTCCCTTAACCCTTAAATTCCCATGCTATAAAAATCCACGTAAACACCCATGCGGGGTCCTTTAGAGACCCCAGCTAAACATATGATTTTAGATTGTTTAAATTTAGTTTTTAAGTTAATTAGATCTAGGGAAAAATAAAACTATACGTACTTTATATGTTTGATCAAACTTTATTGAATATTCTAAAATAGAAAATAAAAATACATTCTAAATAACAAACAAAATACTTGAAGAAGGAAAAAAAGTTAACACAAATTAGGAATAATTCATTATGCCCATTAGAATTTGAAAAATGATTTAAGCCGATGCGCATTTAGTACATACATTATTTTGTTTGGTTATTCTATGATTTTGACATACAAATTGTTTACAATGATCGCATCTAGTGTTCACTTTTTTATCACATCTTCTGGGACACTGAAAACATCTTGCTCTTTTTTTGTTTTGGTTCGCTGGTTCATCGGCAGCTTTTTCAGCGCTATATACTGCTATTCCACAGTCTCGTAGAGCCGCCTTTGTGTGCTCCTTATGGTTCCTATATTGTGCCCTTGTTTCCATATGAGATCGAGCCAAGTCATCACTTAGTTGCAGTAAGAAAAGACGTCGCCGGGAAGAGTTATTTTTTTCCAATCGGGATGTTTCTCCATATAAATGACATAAGCATTCAAAGTACATATGTCTATAATATTAAAAAATAACCTATACGGCCATCGAGCTGTCCTTCTACCACATGAAAATTTCCTTACCTCCTTATCAGCATTATCAACCCCTCCTTTAGTTTGGTTATAATCCAATATCATGATTGGTTTGTTGTCATCCTCTTCAGAGACCTTGTCTTCATCATGTTGGCTGGATAGAACGTGAACCGTTCTTCCCTCTTTCGGAATATAAGAAACCATTGTCAGATCCTTTGTAAACGCAAACATAGAGGAGTGGATTGGCCTAGAAGTGTTATTTAGGATTTCAGGAGTATCGCGCTTATTTTTACGAACAGTTCCTAATAAAGTTAGATTTTTGGATAATAAATAGTTAGCTAAAGGGACGCTTGTAAAGAAATTGTCAGTAGTTATCCCTCTCCCAGTACCATGATATGGTTGTACCAGGTCAGATACTACCCTGTATCCTTGGTTTTTTTCTGGTAAATTTCCAGGAAGCTTTCCGGTGTAGACCTGAAGATTGCAAAGATAAGAAGTTTGTACGTCAGCAGCTGCCCATATTTTGATGCCATATCGACCAGGTTTTGACTTTCTATACTGTCTGAAAGGGCACTTCCCATGAAAACAAACCAACTGCTCGTCAATAGTAATATGGCCATATGGCTCAAACCCTTTTTACAATTGGTCACGAAAAGATCCCATACTTCTCTTATGGCAGCTAATTTGTCGTTCTGCTTTCTTTCTGCTCTTGTCGTTTTATCGTCAAATCGTAAAAATGTTGAGATTTCTTCAAATCTATTTCTTGATAATGAAGCAGTAAAAAGGCTCGACGAATACTGGTATTCGTGGTCCACATTTCCTTAGTAGATTCTTTCCTACAGCGTAGCTCGCC
>JACEGR010009900.1:0-22832 GCA_014170235.1 Listronotus bonariensis
ATCAACTGTCATCCGACGATAAAAAATGGCGGCATCTCTTGTTTTCTGTAACAGTATACAAGTATGTTTTTTTGTCAGTTTTGTTTGTTTTCAACGGTTGTTTTTACCTTTAATTGTTTTAAGTGGACATAAAGGACGTTTAAAATTGATTTTTGCAACTGTTAGTACAGTGTATGTTTTATTTACCTTTTTTTTCTTGTGATGTTTGTGTAGTGGTGTATCAACTGGTGGTTGTTTACATCCGTTTAAACCAGTTTTTTCTAATTAAAACATTGTGTTATTAACTTTTTAGTGGCCTAGTGAACTAAAAGGACCCTCTTAGTATAGTGTTTAGTGTTTTTTGTGATTTTTTGCGATTTTTACACTCAAAAGACGACAGGTTATACACCAAATTTAGTAAATTTCGATTTTAACAAATTACGAAGTATGAAATGCCACTCTTGTTGTGTGCCCTTTGCAAGGTACCAGTGCCAGTAAAGGCCCAGCGGTTTCAGTTTTCTTCTCCTCAAATGAGATTTTAAAAACAAATGGATACATACTATTCGTGAGAATTTTATTCCAACAACACATTCTATAAGGTATAATTGATCCCAATTGTAGTTTGTTTGCAAATATAAAGTTGTCCATGTTCTTAGTAGGTTTATAAGTTACATTTTTCAAAGTGACGATATAGAACGCAGTACAAAATTTTATACTAATACAGGGGATATTTTGATGTACCATTGAACACGCCACGCTTAAAACCAGGTGGGCCCTTTAATTTTTACTACTAAAGTGTAACACAGAAGAAAATAGGTCATCAATTAATTCAAAATTGTCAAATTTTTCATTCTAAAACAACGTATAAGTTGCACTGGCAGTTTGATCCACCTTTTTTGAAAACGACAGGGGTGGATTGCTACCCCAACCATGACGTTGTGATATGTGCAGCTGTATAGACTATAGAAAACTATTAGCAGAAACATTGGTTTTTAAAGAACAAAACCATAAGAAAGTTACAGTTCTGTCTCTTAATAATATTAATGGTGTAGATTAAAATTTATTTTTGGAACATAATTGTCAAAACATCACCAAATTATATAGTTAAAGAACTTTATTTAAATTTTCAAATCTATTTTTAAAAAATTTTGCCAAAGAAAAAAATTGTTTTAACTTCAAAAATAAGATTATGCCTCAATTGAAGCGGATAAAATCTGGCAACAAAAAAGAATAAAGAGTTCGCATAACGTATTTTTAATGTGTATAAGTTAGTTTATAATATTAGTATTTATTTTTGATGATACCTGCTCAAGTATGGGGAAAACAAATTTGGTTGGGGTTGTGTGATTTGTAATCTGTTCTAAAGTACATTAGTTTGTCTAGCATTTTATTTTGTATAAACTTAAGATTATTAAAACAATATTATTGTACATTTTTTAATTATAGTACTAATTTGTATTTTTGACGGTGACATATTCTTGGATTATTATACACAATAAAGTGAAATAAATAAATAAATACATATCAAGCTCAGAATGTATGTTAAGTTTAATAATCTATTAAATTTTGTGAACATTGTAAGTAAAAACATAATATGTATTTAATTGTAATGTTAAATGTACATTAATAATACATTCTACATTCGAACATATTCGAACAAAAACAGAAATGTAATGCTAATATTTAAAATTTTTCTAGTCTACATGTTTAAAATACTTTTATTTACACTGCTTTTAGTTTAAAATGTAATGCAAAATTCAACCTAAAAATTAATACTGCTTTGGTAAGTATGTCAATTTCTTTTCTATAAAAAATGTTTTTTTTCTACTCTTTTTGTTTAAAGTGACCAAAATTAATATTGACTGGATTATACACCGCGCTCTGATACAGTTGGGCAGGTCGCACACCCAGAATAGAGCTTTCTTTATTACGATCCATCTGGTGATAGAGAAGTCCAAACATCTATGCAGTTATCAAACTCCATTATTTTTTTAAATCCTATATGAGATATGCTCAAAAAATATAAATTTTGCTCAAACAGTAAAGTACCCTTAGTTTAAATATCAGAAAATTTTATTTGTAAAAAGATCGCACAAACATGCACAGCTTATTGTTAGTTTTAGCATAAAAATTCCTTCCAGATACATTTTATTATTACTTTCTGGCAGGATACAATTTTAGCGTTTTTCACCAAATCTGAATGCTTTATGCTTAATTGCTGTAACTTCACATTTGCACATGCTCATTATTAATTCTGAACAACTTTCTTTTATAGCACTTTCTGATTTTGTCAAAAATTAAGGTATCTTTTACTCTTGAGCAAAATTCTATTTTTTAACATATCTTGTATACGACTAAAGAAAATTAAAATTTAATAATTGCATATTAAGTTTTAGACCATGCAGAACTTTATAAATAATTTTTCTTTTCGAAAATGAATAATAAAAAGTTTTCCATATGGTTCCAACTTTATCAGACACACTGTATAATATTATTAATGAATAAATATTATAAAAAAATATTTTGATTACGATAAACATGCCCAATAACAAATATTTAAGTACTAAGGAACGGCCGCATGAGTCATGTTTTTGGTGCGTGCAGCCGGGTCCATTGAATTATAAGACGTTGGCACGTCAAAACAAAAGTGATATATAAGTACTGTCATGTAAAGTAACAAATTAAAACAGTCATTATGCAGGATGTGTTAAAAATTTTGGGGGTATTTATTTAATTTTAAAAAGCCTTGACCATAATTTTTTAGGCATCCCTGTAGCAAAACCTTTGTTTAAATACTTATTTAATGAAGAATATTTTTTATTAGGTGAACAGATGGGTACAGGTCGTTTCATATTTAGATCTTACACTATATTAGTTAATGGTAAATAAGAGTATAATATATAATTTTTTTAAAATGTGTTAAATACCGTATTTACTTTTATAAATAGTCTCTTGCCTTATAGGGATCTAAAGGTTATTTAAAAGCTTAATAAACAACTTTCGAAAGCCTATATTTTATGTGCTGCTCATAAATTTATTCCCATTAAGTCCCTCCTAATTAAGTGTTCCAGCAGCAAAGGCAATTTCAATTTAAAATGTTATTTATTTATTTTTTAACAAACTACGTATTTTGCTATTATTTAGCACATGTTTCTTATTTTAAAGTAGCGTACAAATAGTTAATAGAGTAATATGGGGGCATCTATAAATTACGTGAGGCATTTTAAAAAATGTTTAAATCCCCTCCCCACTGATAGGGTTGTTAGACTAACGAAAAATCTTTTTTTTCACTGGAAATGACTGGATAAATAGAACACCATGTATATTTTTTGTTTTTTTAAATTCTAAAAATTATTTTTAGTTAGAATACAATATTTTTAAAACAAATTATGGTAAAGTTTTATTTTTAAATTAAATTTTTATTTTACGTCTAGAGTGCAATAATCATTCTAAAAATTTACTTACTTTTAGGAAAATACGAAATAGATTTTATCTTTTTAAACTTTTTTACTAAAGGGCTCTAAACTTTAATTCTTTACTTTTTTACCCTAGCTCAAAAACTAAAATAGGACCATATCACTTTCATAATATTTCTAAATGCAGTATTTTCAAGCAAATACAACGATGGAAAACACTAAGACAGTTTACTTCGTTTTCTTTTAAAAAACAACATTTATTATGTAGGTAAATAATCTTTTTAATACTAAATGGCGTACTTCACAATTTAACTTAGTTGCCATGAAACTTCCCCTCTGATGAGATTTTCTTTAATTCCCTACCCCATTTTCTGCAAAATTTCTGAAACTGAAATTGATTTTGTGTTCGTCGAAAAAATTTTAAAGATCACAAAAAGGTTTTCGACCCAAAACATGACTTCTGGTTATTACTGGATAACATATTTATCCTGGAGGGACCTGTCCAAATCTCGTAACTCTTTTTACTTTTTCGTGTTTCTAGTGAAACAAAAATTACGTGAAATTTGCACGGACCCCCTCTTCCCCACAGTAAAATTAATTGAGATTCAACTCGACCTCCTTTCTCCCTAAACAAACATTATTGCATTTTTAATTAAAGAGACTTTTTTATTAGAAAAAAGTTGCATGCACCTAATAGTTATTGGTCCGTGAGCCAGCAAGATTTTCGTGACCACTTTCCTCTGAGTCCATAACTCGTAAAATGCTTTAAGAGGGTTGTACATAAATTGTTGTGAGCGTCAGCTGCGGCGCCAGATGATGGCATTATACAGGGCGCTCCAAAAAAGGTTCATATTAAACTTGTGTTTTTTAAATTTAACACCCTGTATATTAGTCCAGTTTTGGAATATAGAAATAAAAATACCGTATATTCTATCAGAGATACCTATACCAAAAATGTAAGGTTTTAAAGATATTTAGGATTTTTTAAAAAATCTTGACAAAAATAAAATTTTAATTTATCTTACCTTACTTACGCTTGACTTTGTATATTATGTTAGATTACTAGAATATTAACTGTACCATCATCTACATTTGAATTTTTAATAAAAATTATTTAGGGTGTCAGAAATTAATAAAATAGTAAATATTAGTTACTGGACACCCTGTAAAAACAAACATTAGTTTGTGTTTATGTATTACCTACAATGTTAAAATAATTTTAAGGTAAATTTGGTACTTGAATCATTTTTTATTTATAATACTAAATTTAACCTAAAATTATTTTAGCATCGTAGGAAATACATAAACACAAACTACTTAATGATTTTATTTTTTAAACTTTTTACGGAACACATGCAATTCATTTTACAACATATTCTATTAGTTTTTGTTTTCATGGCAACTAAGATAAATTGTGAAGTACGCCATTTAGTATTAAAAGATTATTTACCTACATAATAAATGTTGTTTTTTAAAGAAAACGAAGTAAATCTGTCTTAGTGTTTTCTATCGTTGTATTTGCTTTAAAATACTGCATTTAAAAATATTATGAAAGTGATATGGTCCTATTTTAGTTTTTGAGCTAGGGTAAAAAAGTAAAAATTAAAGTTTAGAGCCCTCTAGTAAAAAGTTTAAAAAGATAAAATTTATTTCGTATTTTCCTAAAAGTTATTAAAGTATGATGAGTGATTTTAGAATGATCATTGCGCTCTGGACGTAATATAAAAATTTAATTTAAAAATAAAACTTGACCATAATTTGTTTTTAAAATATTGTATGCGTAACTAAAAATGATTTGAAGAATCCAAAGAACAAAAAATATAAAGGGTGTTTTATTCAAAAATAAAAAGTTCTAGTAATTTCGGTGAAACCGGAAGTAGTAAAAGTTTATCGTATACAGTAAAATTACTTTTCGTTAGTCTAACAACCGTACTAAATTTCGTCAGTATCGATAAAGAACTAAAAAAATGGCCAGACCGGAAAGTGATCTTGTGGGCACCCGGTATATATTTTTAAATTTTTACGATAAACGAGTTTGTTTTTGCCTCTGTTAATCACAATACGTAGCCCCCAGAAATATAAAAAACGGCAATCAGGTAAATCCTCCGTCCCTAATAATAAGGTCTCCAGAAGTGTTTTTCAAAACGAGGATATATTTAATTTTTATTTTTGTTTTAATATCTTTTGGTTAGTTTCTGGGATTACTTTTTGTATTAAAATGCACAAATTATTCACCCAATATTAAATTATTAATTAATTATTACTTTTATTTGTGTTTTATATACCGCTGTGTGTCAGTATTAGATGAATAGTCCCTGGGCCGGTAATGAAATGAACTTCATGTTAACATTCATAACGCCATATATAAAGCGGCGCTTTAACCCAGCCTGTCAATGTCAAATGTTTCGGGTGTCGGACTGCGTAAACGTCACTTCTTTTGTCGGACAAGTTTACCACAATGTTATACATGCAATTTTTTACCATTTTGCCAAAACTTGTAAAGGTTACAGTCATGAAACCATGAGGCTCAAACACCTGTTTCGGGTATTAGACTAGACGGGTTACGTGGCTGTACCCCTTACGATTTTTCGCACAACATTTGACATGTACAGCTAGGCTGGGTTAAAGCGCAGCTTCCATAAATGGCAGTATGAATATTCGAGGTAGACTCGACAAAAGAAACTACCCTTAAAAAGTTTTAAAAGTGTTCTTATCATGAAGTCCATAATATGAAAAATAAAATTGAACACGAAATTTAAAACAAAAATAAGGAATAAATATATCCCCCTTTAAAAAGACACTCCCCATATTATGTAGTACTTCTGATTACACTACTTGTTTTCATAATAATTTTAAAACTTTTTAAATTACCAAAATGCTTAAATTTCCATTGAAAAGATATTACTTAAGATATCACACTTTAATGGCTTCTGTGTAAAACAAAGTAAGACAAAGGGAAACATTAAAGAACAAAAAGGTTTTTAAAACACAGAGAACTGGTTAATAAAAGCTTTTGGCTTTGCAAGAAATGTCTTTTCTTTTGTACGAATTTCGCTTTATTTTTTTGTCTATAAAATAATAATAAAAATTTTAAATGTTAAAAAATGCCTTTTAAATAAAGAAAAGATAAATAGGATACAAGAAAAAAGACTGTTTGAATTGTACTGGATGTCCATAAAAGCCTATAAATTAACTTTTTAAAGTTTTTACATTTTATGGCTAGCTGTGTCCCAAATCCGACCTCCCTTGGAATATTGTTCTCATATCTGGGGCATGGCGTCCCCCACAACCCTCAGCATTCTTGAATCTATTCAATTCATTAATGATCCTTTACTTACAAAAAGACTTCCCCTCTTGCCCATCGTCGGGCTGTGGGGATTTATTGCTTTTTTATAGGTACTTCCATGGCTTCTGCTCTGAAGAATTGTCCAGTATAGTTCCTCCACTCTCGGTTCCCAACAGAAAAACTCGTGGTTCCGCGCGTATGCATCCTTATAGCCGGTCCAACTGGACAGGCCCCGAACTTCTCACTTTTGTTCGTTCTTTTTATTCCTAGAGTTTCTAGATGGAACCTGCTACCCGCGAAGGTCTTTCCTTCCCCCCCCAAATCTTCAAGTATTTAAGTCCCGTGAACAAACTCCCTCTTACCTCGCTTAAGACAACCCACGGTACGTTAGTATTTAGGCTTTTAGCCTTCGTGGTTTGTCCAAAGATAAAAAAAAATAGCTTGGTGTAAGGCTAATGTACCAGCCTCTCACCGCTGCGACCCGGGTTCGAATCTCGGTTCCCTAGGGCCAGGTTTTTATTAGCTCGTGATCTCACAGATGGTAATAACAAAGCCTCTGTGTAGTATTCCTACCATTCCTAGATAGTAGTTATTTTAAAAAATAACGTCTGTGGTGGCACTACCGCGTTGTCTAAAAGGTGCTGTGAAATGCAAATAGTGCATTTTTAGTGCTTGGATAACGTTGACGGGACAGAATAAAAGATAGGTAATATCCAATAACCCGGCAGTCACGGTACTCTGGTATTTAGGCTTACTCTTTCGTGAGATGTCACAAAGATAAAAAAAGGGTGATTCTTTGCATTATTCTAAGAAAAAAGTTCATAATAAATTATGTCCGTCCGAAAATCAAACGTTTTTAAAAAATTGCATATTTAAAAGTAATTTTTAATTCTAAACATCTTTTCTTTTTTGATATAAGAAAAAAACAGGTACTTTTACTCTTAAGCAAAAATTATTTTTGGCCAAACCTCGTAGATGACTGAACTTTTATAAAGAATAACTTTCTCATAAAATCAATAATAAAAGGGTTTCCTATATGACGCCAACTTACGAGAGTTTGTCAGATTGGCCTTTACAAAAGTTATCTTACATTTTTCTGGAAAATGTACAGGGAAGCCAATAATTAAGTCCCTCAAAATTCACATGGATTTCCTATGTGCCGCTCGGCGACGCACCACCAATACACGATGTTCAGTAGCAAATGTAAATGCATGCGGCTATTGCGGCTCCATAACATCGTTGTGCCTAAGTTACTCACGTGAATACACACTGGCTGTAAATTAAAATTAATTGTTAAGCCAGATAGGCATCTCATGACGGCCAACTTGTTAACATAACCTCGTTTTCCAACTATTTCTGTGCAATTCGAAACTAGAGGTTGATTTTAATAGAAATAGTATATCCATGGATGGACTTTTGCAATAGCGAAAATGGACAAAAATTTAATCTGGAAGTCGTGTATTTTAAATGCTTTTGTTTGAAACAAGATTCTTCGTTAAGAAATATGTTTCGTCTTTTACAGGCCATACAAAAACTACAAAAATTTTAAAATTAAACCACTGTCCTTATTTTTATGATTCAACAAAGTGTAAATAAAATAGGTTTTAAGAATCGAATGAGGACCCAATACTTAAAATTATAGTTAAAGTGCCATATCAAAAGTTTTAAGATACCTTTTATTATTTTCTTACCTAAGTTTAAAAAGATGGTTTTAAAAAATTACTCAATAAAACACAACTAAAAATATTTGACAAAACGTAATTTCAATAATTATATTAACTATAATAAACCAAGTGAAAAGGTAAAAAATGTAAAAATTAAAAAAATGTAATAGTAAAACAAAAATGTTGCTTATTTAATGTAAAATTAAAGATATAAGATCAATTGGATAAGAACAATTTTTATTTGAATCTTTGCTAAATTATTAAAAGTACATGCAGTTTACTCGTAGTCTATTTTCAGGTTTTTTTTAATTTTTTGGGGTCTCTATATAAACCTAAACATAAATTGCAACGGAAAGTCGATGTCTTTTAAATATCGTAGAAACCCTTTATCGAATTAAAAAAAAATTTGGGACACTTATTTAATTTATTATAGTGAGTCCAGTGGCGTCTCAGTGAGCACCACAGCCAATATTATTGTGTTAAAAAATACGCCTCTGACTTTTATGAAGTTTAACTATTTTTATATCATTATTTAATTAACAATTTACCTTTTAGTCCCTTGTATTTTCTTTGTATCCGCTCTTCGTTTAAAAAAAAATAAAGCTACTTTATTTTTTTCTAAAAAGTACCCATAGACAATATAAATAAAATTTAACAATTCTTTTCTTTCTGTATTTTATCAAAATTGTTATTTTTTTATTTACTAAAGTAAAAATTGTAAATTTTTTTAGTTTTAGATATTATTTTATGCTGTTTAGGGCTACTTTTTAGAATGACTGAGTAGTTTTTTTCAAAAACGAAGGCAGATACAAAGAAAATACAAGGAACTAAAAAGTTAAATTGTGATTTGCTTAATTAAAAAATAAATAAATCTTTATAAAAAGTCAGTGGCGTACCTTCTTTCACAATAATATTGGCTCTGATGCCTACTGAGACGCCACTGGACACAATAGTACTAATCTAGACAAAGCTTTATAAGCGGCTTATTACATTAAATAAGTGTCTCAAATTTTATTCAAATCGGTTTAAGGGTTTTTAATATACCGATTTTTTGTGATACTTTTAACGCCTAACGCCTTATATCTCAGAATGGAGAGCAAGTCCGGACATATGTTTATAGGAACTTTTTTTCATAAAAAGACATTAGAAAGCACACCCTCATGTTTTGTACCATAGTTAGAAAACACCCTGTATTTTTGGGACCTAAAAAAATTAATATTTTTTTTTTTTTGACTTTAGCTCCACCAGCTAGGTCTGAAGTTCAGTGTTGGGGAATAATAGGACAAGTATGTATATATATGTATATATATATATATATATATATATATATATATATATATATATATATATATATATATATAATAAGTTTCCAGCTTGCCTCAAATACCTACCCCAAAATTGATGCTAGCTCTCCTGTTATATTGTGAATTTCGTCATTGGGCATACTGTATTTAGTCATGTCTAACGCAATTTACCTTAGTCGAAAATTTGATCGTTGGTGAGATTCAGAGTGTCATAGTTTCCAATTTTTTAATTTTAGTTATTTTAAAATGTAATTTTTGTATTATTAAAAATTTCTTTACGAAATTTAATAGTAAGAGGTTGTTTACTCTGGAGAATCAAAGTCTGCTCATGCTTTTGTTGTAAAATTTAGGGGATGCCACCTGCAACCTTATATTTATAAAAGCCATACCTTTTTGTGCCATTGTGTATTATGTCTTTAGCGACGAAATTCTATTTTCTTATATTTTCTAAACAAACAAAGCATATATTTGATTTGTTTAGGCCACCCAGGTTTTTTTCAAAGGTAAGTACAAAGTACCACAATAAATTTATTGCGCCTAAATAAGACAATTTACCTTAGTTAAAAAGTTAAGCCTTTGCGAGATACGGGGTGTCAAAGTAAAAAATAAAATGCAAACTTTGAAACCCTGTATCTTGAAAACGATCAATTTTTCGACTAAGGTATTGCATTAGATGTTTTTATCTTAACCCAAAGGGGGACCCAAGCAGCAAGCTGACGTCTCTTTTTGGTCATTTTTGGTCACATTTGGTCAGCAAAGACGTCAGAAGATGACAAAATGACTTTAAATAGACCTCCCTAAGTTACAGACAAAAGACGTCCCGTTAATGACGTCTTTATGATGACGAAAAATAAACGCATATACTTTTTTTCAAAAGCTAAAATGATATGATATTTTATTTCAAAGTTAAAATAGGAAAAAACTCCTTACTGCTTGCAATTTCCTTGCAAGCAAGTAATCGCAAGGTCGCATCTCTCGGAACACTGTCCAACCTGGAGATGCAGATTTTTACACTATACAAAGATATTTCTTTCAAAGCAAATTGAGATCACCAACTGCAGACCGGTCTCGAACTATTTTGGTCTCATCGGTACGGTGTAGGCGATAAAAAGCGAAGATGTTGAATAAACGTAGTAGTTTATTGTCCATTACGCCATCTATTGGTAGAGTTTTTTCTATTTCAATTTTGTAAAATTATTAGTCTTATTTTTCTGTCATATGATATTTTGGTTGGATTTTGACACGAATCATATAATGTCACAAATTTTTTCTGGCGGGTTTTCTAAACATGACGTCCAAAAGATGTCACTTAAATGACGTTAAAATGACGTCATAATATTGGTCTGATGACGTCCTATGACCCAAAATGACCAAAAATTACTTAAAAATGACGTCATAATGACGTCAGCTTACTGCTTAGGGAGTGGTAGCATTTTTACAGACCTTTTAAAAACTGGCGGGCGGCGTAGATAAAGCGTAAAGGAATGCAAAAGAGCACTTTTGCGTGAAAGAAAAACGGTTGCGCGTAGCGATATTTACTAAGCATAATTTTTTTGTGCAATACGAATGAGAGAATAAAAATTAGTTACTGAAAATATTGAGGCAATTAAAATATTAAAATAAACAAAGCACTACAATTTACCACAGAAACTTTAGCAAATTTTGATTCCTTACCCTGGAAAAACTTTAACGCCTGATTTTGGAAAAAAATGTTTGGTTTTAATGGGAATTTAAAATTATTCTTCAGATTTGCATGGCCATATTTTTAAAACTAATTGAGATAGGTGTATAAAATGTGGTATTTTTTTAAAGGTTTCTAAAAGATTTTTTAATGGTGAAATAATATATAAGGTGTTTCATTTAAAAATCATACTTTTTGTAGTACCCTGTATATCTTAAAAGATAATAAAAATCTGATTACTAATTAGAAAACTACAAAAAAAAATACAGAATTTAATTAATTAATTTAATAAACTGATATGTTTAATTTTTTTACAATAAAAATAAGAAAATTAAGTTGGTGCAAATGTATAAGTTGACACCCTGGGCAGACCTTTTAGAGACACCCTGTATATTAAAATTTTGTAATAAATAAGTTAACACTAACTTTAGTATTAATCAAGTTTAGATTTTATAAAAGAAAATTCCTATCGCCAACGTTTGCTGTTAACGAATAACGGACCGCTCGCGGCTATTTTTCCAGCATCATTAAACTGTAATGAGTAATGACGTCTTGCGACGTTGTTTTCTTGAAAGGAACTGGTTAGAGTTACTTCGAGTTTTCTAGTTAAATCTGAAGTGACCTAGTTAAGTTTTTTTGTTTGCAAAACATGTTTTTTAATTAAAGCAAAAATATTTAATTTAAAACATACCCAGCAAACACTATTTGCCGGCAATATACATTTTCATATTGGTATTGATGGTAAAGCATTGGCAATTGGTGGCAATATTATGCCAACATCTAATACTTATTAAAAAGTCAACCCTAAATAAACACTCAATTGCCAATAAATTTTACATGCAGGCGTATTGCCGTCAAGCATAGAAAAATGGCGTCATACCAATCCTGATTAAATAAAGTATGCCTTTTTGTTGCAGGCAAAAAAATATGGGATTTTTAAAGGCATACCTTTAACGCATATTCATACTTTTCAAACCATGTTATTAACATTGGTATTTAACAAACATTAGAGCAATTTTTTTAATCTATTTTATTTATAATGGCAGCTAAACAACATTATTTTATGTTTTTTACATAACTTAAAGGAAATTGCTTTTTCATTAAATTTTATTGTTACAAATTATGCAAATAAAAATTAAGTTAAACAAAATGTTTATTATGTATTTTTGCAAGAATAAAAATAAAATGATGGTAAAATTAGCTAGGTTAATTTCGACGAAAGGTGACAAATTCAAATTTCTCGCTTAGCCGAAATACAAGATTTGACATTTGTGACATGAAGCAAAATTGCTTTTGTTTGACCGCTTTGTGCAATTGTTTTCTACGTGGTTTTCTAGCTTTTTAGTTTCGTTTTTAAAGAAAAGAGTTTTTAAATATATTTATAAAATTATTTAAGTAGACTGTTAGGAGCTGTAAACATTTTGTTTAAAACCTTTTAAGTTTGTAGTTACTTAAGAAAAATATATGAAATTAGGGAGTTGCCTTATTAAAAGTTTTAAAGACGTGTTAATAAAAAATATTATATATATTTAATAGTTTTTTTGACATTTAACTCCTTTAAATTATTTCTCCCTGAAAATTGAGTGTAAGTGTCCCTTGAATACTAACTATTTTAAAGTCTTTTCTTTTGATTTACTATCTTTTTTAAATTTTATTACATACCTTTAATTATTTATGGTTTATTGTTACTGTTTGTAATTTTTTTTAATGATAAAGTTTTCTTGCCTTTTTTTCTCATTTTTTTTCGATTACAAAATTCTAAATATGTTATTTAACTTTTGGGACAGCTTATAAAACTTGCAATACTTATTAAATGATAAATGCCATTATTCTAAACGGATTTTTTCATCATAACTTATTAATGATGGATGCCATCATCCTAAACGCATTTTTTGGCATCACTTATTAATGATGGGTGCCATCATCCTAAACGCATTTTTTCATCATAACTTATTAATGACAGATGCCATCTCATTATCTGCAACACGTGGCCCAATAACGGCCAATTGCCCACTTTCGTATCTTTTTGATACCTTTTTGCCAATGCCTTGCCATTGAAGAGTGTTGGCAATGCCGAGTGGAAATTAAATGTACATTGCCGGCAAAAAAATTATATGGGTAGGCTTTCAATTAATTGTTTTTGTGGCTAAACTCAATATATATACTTAAAAACTAGTAAAAACTGTAAGATTAAACGCGCAATTTTTTTTTATCTGAAAAGTCAAAGGCACCCTACACCATAAATCTACAGGATCGTGTGATTTTGACTGTTTTAACGAGACTCGTATTTCCCGAAGAAATGGAAAAATGGACTTAAATTAATCTTTACTAGACATTTAAATAGACTTGTTAGAAGTTACAAAAACAAAAGAGTTTTATGTTGACTTGGAATTATAAGACAGTGAAAATCTGTATTGCTCAAAGGCAGTTTTTAATCTCTTTTGTTTTATAATAATAAGTTAGAAGAAAGTATTTCTTTGTTTAGAAAAATTGTTTGAATTTTTAGGCCGTTTTAAAAATATTTAATGAAATGGTTATTATTTTAGTTCTTTTAACCTGTTTAAAAGTTCTCAATGCATTATTTTGAAAGTAATTTGTTGGCAAACCCAAATTTTTAAAATTATCCTTTTTTGCAGAAGAAAATTAGGATTACTTTTTAAACGGAAATCGTAATCGACTATAATGTTAAACAATACTCATTATATATGAAGAGCTTCAAATCAAAACGCAGTTTTTGTTTAACAAGCAGCCTTTGCACTGCGAAAATCGCTCGATCGCTTGTCGCTCGAGCGCTCTTCAGTCTGGCCATTCCCTAAGAAGGGCTCTAAGCAGGGAGTTTTCTGGTAAAGTTTTGCCGCTCTACCACCCACTGTTTGTATTGTAACCGAAGCCATATTGTAAATTTTAATTGGGTATATGACGGCAATAACTGCCTATTAACATTTTTTCTGTGGCCATATTTCCGTAACCATTAACTATGAACATATTAAATTTCGTATTTTTGTTAGGCTTTTCAATAATTTTTTTATTGGTTAATAACCCTGTGTTTTATTTAAAAAGTTTATTTTAAAACCTATTAAAATAGATATATCAAATATATGAATTTTATTTTAAATCGTTGTTATAATATACCCCAGCCGACCCGTGCCCACTTCGTTGGTTGTGTTATATTTTTCTCTGAATTTAAATCATAATAGAAATATAGGCTAAACACTCCTAAACAGTGTAGCTTTCCCGATTGTGAAAATAGGGTGTTCTACTTAAAAAAACAACTTATTTTTTGTCCCCTTTATATTTTAAGAGATTAAAAATCCGATTCATAATTTAAAAACCACAGAATTATCAAATAAACTAATATTTTGTTTATTGTGTAAAATAAAAAATAGAAAAGTTAGGGAATGTCTACGGCCTCGCGTCTAAGGGTGTCCTGCACATTGAGGGATCTAAACGTGATCTTTGGCTTTTTATGCAAGATAGGGTCAGATTAACAATAGTAAAAGTAATACTTGATACAAATGATAAACTTTCTCTGGCTTGGTTCCTGAATAAAGACCTTTTCTTTGGTTGTCAAAATTTGTCTTTACAAAATAATTCATTGTTATAAACAAAAGGGGCCTCGCTAAAACGACTTCGCTCACGCCTATTTTCGGCAACTACGCCACTGCAAATAAAAATGATTTCTTAAAACAAAAGAGATTAAAAAACTGCCTTTGAGCAATACAGATTTTCACTGTCTTATAATTCCAAGTCAACATAAAATCTTTTTGTTTTTGTAACTTCTAACAAGTCTATTTTTCATTGCTGACGCAATTTGATTTTTGTAAATTTAATTTAGTTCAGAAAGTTACCCTGGTTGATTGAATGAATAAAAACTCAAAAAGGTTTATTCATATTGTTGTCCATTTCCATAATTTATTCTGGCACTTTCTTTGATTAAATTTACCCCCAGTTTTATTTACTCTTGTTTCTTTAAATAAGACGAATAAGAATGGGGTAGTTGTTGTGGTTGACGCTGTTTTATAATAATAAGTTAGAAGAAAGTATTTCTTTTGTTTAGAAAAAATTGTTTGAATTTTATGTTCAGGGTTTTCATTTATATTTTGCCACCTACTTTTAACTATAACCAAAAAGGATAGAAAAGACGGCCTGTATAATATAGAATACGTTTTCATCTATTATTTTTGTGCATAAAAAAAGAAACAAATAAAAAATCAAAAACTGAAGAAAAATTAAGAGGTATTTTTTTCCTTAATGGGGGAACCCTGTATATTACTATATACCAACCATATTATAACCATTTTACAGTGGCATAGCCCCCTTTTCACGCATTGGCGTGACGCACCTCTATGATTGAAATAATATTTGTGAAAAACAAATTCGTTAAATTTGTTATAAATAGTTCCCCCAAACAACACAACACATAAAATATTTTACTAAAATTACAAGATCTGTAAAATTGGTTTAATTTTTTTAATACCTATTTATTCAATCGTCTCTGGTCAGCATTTATTAGAAGAGAGGCTTAAACCGCTACCCGACGCAATTTTTTTTTATCATAAGTTAAAAATTTCGAAAATAAAATACCTTATCGGTGGTAGTACTAAGTTTTGAATTAAGAATTGTTTAGGTATTCTTTTAAAGTATCTTAAAGGAAAGTGACAGAAGGTGAAAATTAATAATTTTTAATCTCTTTGTATGATGTGCTGTTAAAGGAAAGTAAACAAATTGGTTATGATAAAACCTCAGAAATAAGTAAGGGTATAATTTATTCACAAATAAGATACTGCCTTTCAACAGCACATCACACAGGGCGATTAAGAATTATTTATTTTTGCCAAAAACTTTTAATCACACTGTAGAATGTATTGTTAACAGTTAATAATAACGGTTACGCCAAAGTTATAGCTTTACCTTTCTTTAACATTTTCTTTTTTTCATTGTCTTAATAATCCAATTATTAAAGAAGTATGGCCATTTAAATAAAAGCATTTTTGTATTAAAGCTTATGGAAAAAATCGAGCATATGCGATAATTTTGGGCGAAGTGTATATAATAATATTACAGAATTGTCCCAGCTTTTGATTTCTGCAATAAAAAATACGTTTTCATTTTAAAAATTATTTTAACCTTAAAATATCTGTAAATGCAACTTCTGGTCAAGTCCAAGGTCACAATAAGATGTTCTATTTGATTGTATACAACTCTTTTATTTAATTTTTTTTCTGACCTTTAGTATTTGAGATAGTAAGCCGTTTCCATACAGGAGACATCTTGTATTATTTGTTGGTCCATTTTTTTAAGCCATGTAAAATAAATATCTTGTGGTTTGAAGCTATAGCTTAAAACAAAACTTTGTATTTAAAGATACAGGCGCCCTTACAGGACTTTACCACCCTGGCCTCTAAACCGCTACGCCACTGCACTTTAAACATTTTTACGAAAAGCATAAAAAATATCAATCTTAAAACAATAAAAAAAATGAAACAATTTAAATAACTCTTCTCGGCATCGGCTTTAATAGATATGTTTGCGTCTTAAAAGCTAATAAAGACGTCTAATACGTCATTGTTAAATCGCGTTAAATGCACAGACCTATAAATAGAGACAATAAATTAATGACACGTCTGAAGACGCAAGAAGAAAGAACAAAGAAACCGCGGCAGATCCGTCGACAGCCGCATGTGCGCGAAAGAATTTAATCGTATTAATTTATCACTTACATGTATTGCTAGTTTAACAAACTTGAATGTATTTTTATTACTTTAAATTTTTATTTTTATGGTAATTTGATCGGATAATAATATTAATTTGATTTTTTAAATACCTACATGGTAGTCTATTCGAGAAGTTAATTTCCTGTGAAAAATTGTTACAAGTCTCCTAAAAAAATGGCTGATGGCCTAAACGATTTGTAATGGCATCTAGAAAAAGACTTATGTAAATTAAATCAGCCCCTGGTCGCGTCTAAAAACGTGGTAAAATTTTTTCAAAAAAAAAACTTTTTACTAAAACTTAAAATTTTGGCATGGTTTTTCAGTGTACCACAAATTGCGTGTTGTTCCAATAATTAGCGGCACCCTATATTTCTTTTTAATTTTATTTTTCCGATAATATAGCTCTTTATAACTAAAAGTAAAGCAAAGCAAAAGCTAAAATAGCTCCATAATATTTAACAATGTGCTCAAAATGAATTCATTGTACTCAACGTTACTAAAATCCAATTATCCATAGAAAAGTTTACTAACAATACAATAATCGACATGTTTAATATCCATATTAGTTTTGGATATAAACAAGAACCCCCTAAAACTTTAACTTTGTTATAAACTTATTTGCGGCTTTACTTTGTTGGTTACGTTTCAGGCTTATTGAAGCTTAATGTTATTGCCTATAAAGGTGAATATAATTAGATAACTTGTTTGCAAACCTTTTATATAAAATTCTTGTTTACACACATAAAATGTTGGTTTCCACATTATTTTAGGTTTAAAATATGTATATTTTGAATTCAAAATATTAATATTCGTTTCAAGCTTAAAAGATATTTTCTTTTATTTGCTGTTTTTCTTATTGCATTTTAGTAGTTATGCATGTATTATTTTACTCTTCGCTGCTCATAAAGTGTATATACCGACAGGTCCACACTACTAAAAACATAAGCAGGGAACTTGATGTATTTACTACTGCCCGCTTCGACTGATAAATGTATCCGCATGATTAACCGAACAAGATCTTAGTTTGTAATAAAAAAACATTTCACAGTGTTTTGTTTACACTCGCTCGAGTCAGGCGAATGTAGGTCAATTCGCCTATGTGTTTCCCATGTCTCTGCTACAGTGGACCTGTCTGTATAATCTTTTATTTGCTGTTTTTCTTGTTGCATTTTAGTGGTTATGCATGTATGATTTCACTCTTTACTGCTCATAAAGTGTATATACCGACAGGTCCGCACTACTAAAAACATAAGCAGGGAACTTGATGTATTTACTACTGCCCGCTTCGACTGATAAATGTATCCGCATGATTAACCGAACAAGATCTCAGTTTGTAATAAAAAAACATTTCACAGTGTTTTGTTTACACTCGCTCGAGTCAGGCGAATGTAAGTCAATTCGCCTATGTGTTTCCCATGTTTCTGCTACAGTGGACCTGTCTGTATAATATTTTATTTGCTGTTTTTTCTTGTTGCATTTTAGTGGTTATGCATGTATGATTTCACTCTTCACTGCTCATAAAGTGTATATACCGACAGGTCCGCACTACTAAAAACATAAGCAGGGAACTTGATGTATTTACTACTGCCCGCTTCGATTGATAAATGTATCCGCATGATTAACCGAACAAGATCTCAGTTTGTAATAAAAAACATTTCACAGTATTTTGTTTACACTCGCTCGAGTCAGGCGAATGTAGGTCAATTCGCCTATGTGTTTCCCATGTTTCTGCTACAGTGGACCTGTCTGTATAATCATTTATTTGCTGTTTTTCTTGTTGCATTTTAGTAGTTATGCATGTATGATTTCACTCTTCACTGCTCATAAAGTGTATATACCGACAGGTCCGCACTACTAAAAACATAAGCAGGGAACTTGATGTATTTACTACTGCCCGCTTCGATTGATAAACGTATCCGCATGATTAATCGAACAAGATCTCAGTTTGTAATAAAAACATTTCACAGTATATGCGAATGTAGGTCAATTCGCCTATGTGTTTCCTATGTCTGCTACAGTGGACGTGTCTGTATAATATTTGTTTATTATTTTTAAATACCTATGTTTTTTGAAGGGGGAAGGGAAAACCATCATAGTCAGTACATATTATATTGACAAATTATTTGATAAAGCTGCCATATTGACTGTGTGTGTTTTTTTACAACACTTGGAACTTTTTGGCCATGTTATTAAATAGGATAAGTAACAACAACAGTGTCAAAGAAATACAGTTTGTAGTATTAATATAACCACCATTTACCAAACACTTTTTATTTATTATTAGGTTCTAGGCAACTTTACAAAACAATATTTGAAATATTTAAAATTTATCCAGTCTTGTCAGCTTAGTCCTTTTATTTGCCGTCAATCGCGCCACCGACCTTAAAGCTGGATTTATAGATTGACGTTTCAGGTTCTGTTTGCCGTTTGACGTTTTCAGTTAGAAGATGAAACAACAACTTTCCATTTGTCAATTTATATGTTCTGTTTACTGTTTCCATATACCATGTCAGAAACTGAAAATACAAACGGCACTGTTGCCAGATTTCCCAGTTTTGTGCTACACGTATTATTTTCAGTTTTTTAAATGGAATGCCCCATTTATTTTTATGGCATTAAATTTGATGGATCAATTTCAAATTTTCAAAATTCTGTCTCCATTAGTTGTTGAGATATGATACACTACACTTTTAGCAAAAAGTAACTTAGTGCCTAAAGATCTTTAGCACCCCTAAAACTATACTTACATAATTTGGTATTTAGGGGTTTCTTTGCATGTCAAATTGATTAGTGATATCAGCATTGTTGCCAAATTTTAAAATAATTACGTTGTTGTTATATCTTGGTAACTGCTAAAGATAAAACTTTAAAAATTTTGAATCTTACCACAGTTGGCAAGCTACTTTTATTGCAATGAAAATAAATGGGATATTCCATATAAAAAAATGACAGAGATACGTAAAGCACAAAACAGGGAAATCTGGCAACAGTGATGATATTACTGTTAAATTCTTCATGCCCAAAACCTTTCAGATACGAAATTTGGTAAATGTAGCTTTAGCGGTTTTTATATTTAAAAGTTGCAGTACTTTTTCTAACTCAGATTATACAGGGTGATTCAAAAATCGGTCACGAAACTTAAGGGGGTGATTCTACTTGACAAAATAATGGTAGAGCTTCATATAATTTTTTTTAAAAATGTCATTCGTTTTCGAGTTACAAGCCGTCAAGGTTCAATTTTTATTTTGGTTTTTTCGCCATATTGCATTTATTTTTTAACCAATCCAGTTGATATTTGGCATACAAATCGAGCTTTGCAGATTCTAAAATTTAAACATAAAAATACTTTTTAAAATAGCGCCAAAGGGCACTTTACCTAAAACTTAAAATTTATTTACATCATAACTTTTTTATTTTGGCAGATATCGCAAAGCAAAAACGTTTTTTTTTAAATATTTTTACACCCCGTAGTTCAAAAACCAAGACGTTTAGGACATATGTTTATATGAAGTTGTTTTCTTATTTTCTGTTGTAGAACCCCGTAAAGTTTGTCGGTTGAGTTACTGGACACCCTGTATGTATGTAGTTAATTTGATTGAAATTGATGAAAACTTTAAAGTCTATTGGTGCCTAAACGGTTAGGTTTATCAACTTTAATAAAATGTACCCTATTTTTAAGTTTTTGATTGTCTATAAAATGGCGCTCCCAGCTTTGCGATATCTGTCAAAATAAAAAAATATTATGATGTAAATAAATTTTAAGTTTTAGGTAAAGTGCCATCTGGCGTATTTTAAAAAAGTATTTTTGCCTTAAAATTTTAGAATCTGCAAAACTTGATTTGTGTGCCAAATATCAACTGGATTGGTTAAAAAATAAATGCAATATGGCGAAAAAACTAAAATAAAAATTGAACTTTGACGGCTTGTAACTCGAAAATGAATGACACTTTGAAAAAATGTATATGAAGCTCTACCCTTATTTTGTCAAGTACAATCACACCCTTAAGTTTCGTGATCGATTTTTGAATCACCCTGTATATGAAATTTAACTCTGGTTCCTTCCTTCTTAAAAAAAAGTGCTACAGAATGTTGTTACGAAAACTTTAAGGTATATTCTCTATTAAATATATAAATAAACGTTTAAAGTCACATGCGTTAATATGAACTTTTTTTATATTTTGGATGTATAGAATCTTAAATTTTCTTAACATTTTGTAATACCAGGTATATCTACAGACTGTCCACGGACGGGATTAACAAGAGGACAAATGGACCAGAAATTTAATTTTTTGACAAAAAGACATTTTGTTATAAAAATTTTTGCTTGTAGTAAACATAGGATTCACGAAGAAAAAATGTTAATTTTGTATACAGGGTTTACAAAAACTTAAAAATATGATTGTTCTTCAAGAGTAAACTACCATTATTTTTTATTTTTAGGCAAAATATGATTAGAAAAATAAATTTAGAATATTGTTTGTAGTCGATAACCACAAATATACAAAATTTTATTAAACTCAATAATTTGTCGAAAACGCTTTGATCACATTCGTTTACAGCTAAAAAATTATGTTATGTAGGAATTTGGAGAAAGAAGGTGTTTTAAAAGAAAATTATGAAAGTTTTTAAGTCATTTTATTTTAAAAATTTAAAATGATTATTTTTTGATACCCCCAAAGTCAGTTTTAGGAATCTTTTTGATACCCCTGTAAAATTATTAAATTCATTCAAAATGATATTCTAAATAAATTTTCTAAATAATATTTTGCTTAAAAATAAAAAATTGGGGTAGTTTACTCTTCGATAAAAATCATGTATTAAGTTTTTGCAAACCCCGTATACAAAATCAACATTTTCTCTTCGTGAATCCTATTTTTTAACATCAAAAATTTTTATGAAGAATTACCTTTTTTAAAAAAAATTGTTGCTCCATTTGTCCTCTTGTTAACCCCATCTGATAACAGTCTGTATATTTAACATATTATTATATACGCTTTAGTTGATCTATTCAACTATATTCTTTCTTTTTCAATTTAGGATACGCGCACATACGACGGCATCGGACGGACGGGATGATTTACTACCTTCTAAAGTCAACTTTTATAGCTTGGTTTTTTTAAGTATTTAGTTAAATAAAAATAATAAATTTACGGCTTAATTTTTACGAAGATTTACAACGATACGGTTAAATTCATCGAGTTAAATAAAGAGCCCCGTTTTTAAAGGCCTAACATCGATCTGTTAAAAAACTTTCTAAATAAAAGTAGCTTTTAAAACACAAAATTTATGAAAAAAAACATTTTTTTACAAGCATGCTTAAAACATCACTTTGCATTTTTTTTAAATAAATATGTTCTCCAATAAGATTTTTTAGCATATTACTACATGAGTACCTTAATCTTTTTGTACCACATGAGAGCATTAAAAAATAAAAATTATTTTGCATAAAAATTAAATTTTCTTTATTGAAAAAATATGTATTTAAAACATCTCTGACTCAGAGCAATAACAAAAGCTCACCTGCTTAAGTGGCATAAGTGGTTATAGGGTTGCTATGGTTATACTTTTAAACATTTAGGTGATTTAAATGTCACAGTTCCGTCGTTTCTTTAAATTTTTTATAGTTTTTAGCTATTTTTGTCTCCTTTACGCTTGTAGAAAAAATATTGATCCTAACTCTTGTGGAAAGTAACTTTTCCGCACTTATCTGCTTGCCCGAACGACGTGAACGACTACTTGCCCGTTCGGCAGTTCGCCTGCGGAAAAGTATAACTTTCCGCACTTGTTA
>JACEGR010009901.1:0-22823 GCA_014170235.1 Listronotus bonariensis
ATGTTCAGTTAGACATTAAATTCGCTCTTCGGGTTTCGGTCGAATTCGCACATTTTGTAACTTTGTTTGTTTGTAGGGACTAAACTTCGGAAATACTAAACCGATCATAAAAATTCTTTCTCAATCAGAAAGCTACACTATTCAGGAGTGGTCTAGGCTATATTTTATTATGATCGAAGTTCAGAGAAAAATATATTTAACGCCCAAGGAAGCGGGCACGGGTCGGCTAGTTAATTATAAAAGAAATGACAGCATTGCCCCGCGTTTGCTTTTTTAATTAAGTTAGAGACTAGCTAGAGAAGCTGAATTTTAGAATACGGAAATCTATGTAAAATCTTCTTCAACTTTTGCATATTTTTTCTTTGATAAGCCGTTTTCTAGAAAAAGGGCTTTAAGATGTTGTGCTCAAGCGTGGACTTAGGTGACTTAACTTATATTTAAATCTAGTAAACTTTGGTATAATTTACAACTATTAATAAACAGGGTGATTCAAAAATCGATCATAAAACTTAAGGGGTGATTTTACTTGACAAAATAAGGGTAGAGCTACATATTTATATCAAAGTTCAATTTTTATTTTGGTTTTTTCGCCATATTGCATTTACTTTTTAACCAATCCAGTTGATATTTGGCACATGAATCGAGCTTTGCAGATTCTAAAATTTTAAGACAAAAGTATTTTTTTTAAATGCCGCCAGAGAGCACTTTACCTAAATTTATTTACATCATAACTTTTTTATTTTGACAGATATCGCAAAGCTGGGGGCGTCATTTTATAGACAATCATAAACTTAAAAAATAAGGTACTTTTTATTAAAGTCGATAAACCTCACCGTTTAGGCACTAATAGACATCAAAGTTTTCATCAATTTCAATCAAATTACTTACAGACATACAGGGTGTCCAGTAACTCAACCGACAAACTTTACGGGGCGATTCTACAACGGAAAATAAGAAAAAAACTTCATATAAACATATGTCCTAAACGTCTTAGTTTTTTAACTACGGTGTGTTAATTTAAAAAAAAAAATTAACCAAAATAAAAATTGAACTTTGGCGGCTTGTAACTCGAAAACAAATGACATTTTGAAAAAATATATCTGAAGCTCTACCCTTATTTTGTCAAGTAGAATCACCCCTTAAGTTTTGTGATCGATTTTGAATCACCCTCTATTACATGATTCTTTGTTAAATTTTACATAATTAACATTATTTAGTTCATTTTGTTGTATAACTCTTTGAAGTACTATTACAAGTGTTTTAGCGCCTAATCCGTGTTGTTACGGAACAACAGATTTTATTGTAATTGTTAACTTAACCTTAACTAGGCTTAGGATTTTGTTTCCTTTTACTAAATCGCAATCGGAAAGAAAGTAAGTATTAGAAACAGTTAAAATTCGAGAGCAACTCTTAAAAGGCGTAACGGAATTTACTTGGAAAAAATAAATCATTAGCGGCACAGAATGTTTTATATACTATTACGATTATAAAATACGAAGTGACTAGGGGCACGTTGATGTGCCGCGATTATACTTCTACCGGGCACGTGTATGACGTCACTCATACAACGTGTTCCAGGCACGCGATATTTTTGATGATTTTGTTATTTGTGGTTAGGTAGTCACTTTAAGCATATTTCTTGAACTTCAAAATGGTGACAATTTTAAATTGACAAGTTTGGTACTTTGGCAGGCTCTAAAATCTAAACTACAGTAAAAAGCACAGGGATGTGTAATTGGATTGGTTTGAAAGGCTACAGACGGTCATGCAAAACTGTCACCTTTGGGGGATGAGGTGTCATGGTTAGTTCTGGTTAGGTAAATCATTTTTGTTTTAATACCTTAATAAAGCAAATTAAAAAAATAGATTTAACTAACCAGAACTTACCATGACCCCCAATGACACTGAATGAGAGTTTTGCATAACCGTGTGAAGGGTTCAAACCAATCAAATTACACGTCCCTGTGCTTTTTACTGTAGTCTATAAAATCTGGATCAGATCAGGGGAAATGGTTTGCACTGTCCTGTTCAAAAGCTATTAGACGGTACTTACTAATGGTACTAGCGGTGGTCCTGAAATTGGTACTATTATTTTGAGTACCAACTATTGCAAGTACCATCTGCTAGGTCTGCGGGCACGGTCTGGGAAATATAATAAGATAGATAGTGCAACATTTGTCCTCATTTCTCAGGCTCTAGGTTTTAAAAGCTTGTCAAAAGTACCAAACTAATCAATTTTTAATTGTTAATATTTTGAAAACAGCTGATGAGGGTATAGAATATTTTACTAAAAATATCTAAAATTATCCGTAGAAAACAAAAATGGGATATGATGTGTTCCATTTAAAAAACTGCTTGTCATGAAATATTAATAAGTTCAGTATTGTCTTTTGTCAGTTTTAATGTTTTATGATTCATACAGGGTGTCCCGAAATTACGCGTCAGGATTTCTGTGGGCGATTCTGCACGAAAAATAATGCAACAAACTTCTATAATTTTTTTCGAAAACTAAAAATTAACGGATATACAGGATGTTGAAGAAAAATTTTTTTGTTATTTTTCTAATAACTTTTTTCTAGTGTTGGTATACTGTATTTCGCCAAATTTTGCATATATACTCACTATCACTAGTGACTCTTTTTATTTGCCCTATTAATTTGATATGGCCTAAACTGTCCTTCACTTTAGAAAAATGCCTTAGAATTTTTTTGTTTCAATCATTTTATAAATTTGGATATAAAATTAATAACATTAACACAAAAATTGTATAGAGTTTGTTTAATTAATTTTTCGTGCAGAATTGCCCAACAAAATCCTTACGCATAATTTCCGGACACCCTGTATTGTTCATATTTTTTAAGATCATTTTTGAGGATTTTACTTTAAATATAAATGTGTAGAAAAAATCTTATATTTAATCAATTATAAAAAATTAGTAGTATATCTAGTTTTGTTTGTTTTAATTAAAATAATCAAATTTGTATATTAACGTCAGAAGTGAATGAGACACTGAGCAAATTATTTTTGTTAGGTAGGTAAACCTACAACTATAAAATTAATTTTATCATACTATGTTCAAAATAAGATTTATATTTATTTATTTATAATATAATAGCTTTGCTTCTGGTTTTATAAATAATAAAACATTGCTTGCTGATAGCTGCTAATCAACAGGCACCTATCATAGATCTAATGGCACGTTCAGTTGATAAAATCGCATACGTCAACGTGCACCTATTTTAGTAGTAAATAATTAAGGGCACGCTCAGTAGTGACGTCATACACGTGCCCGGTAAAAAAATAATCGCGGCACATCAACGTGCCCCTAGTCACTGCGTATAAAATATCCAGAGAAAAATTATTTAACCTAAAAAAAAGGTGCTTGTTTTAAAAAAATATTGTTTATCTGTGTACAAACTAATGTCAGAAGCGGTCTTGGGATCTTTTTTTAATTTAAAAATAAAGACATGGATCACAGACCAAAGATATACAGGGTTTCCCGTAATTAATTGGACATAGGTTAATGTAGGATACCTGACATGAAAATAAAGCGTTTGAGCTCAATATCGCTTAGCAAAATGTTATTGGTTTTTGTCCTACAGGGTGTTACACTGATTTTTTTAATAAACATTTAATGAAATATATCGGAATCCACTGGACAGATTAAAGTGAAATTTGGTGTACTCTTACTATTTGAGATGACGAACACGAATATGATATCTATTTTGCCATTACCACTAGATGGCGCCACATACAACAACATTAATTGATTAAAATGGTCATAACTTTTTGACCTCCCTGTATGCACATTTGCGAGTGGAAATAATAAAATAGCATTTAATTTTAGTCAAAAAAGTATACCTCTTTGATCTCCAAAAAGTAGACTGTTTTCGAAATAAACGACTTTTTTATTTGGTTGCGCATGAACACTCTAAAATTTAATTAACAACGATAAAGTTAGAAAAGGCTACTGAATTTAATAAATGTTCAAAATGTTCACCATCCACTAGGACACATTATCTAATTCTTTTATTTTAATTTTGCCTGACTTCAAATAATGATTCTTCTTGGGCCCTGATGATATTGACTTCTTCCACAATCTTTTGCCACAATTCCTGACTTTTGGAGATCAAAGAAGTATACCTTTTTTGACTAAAATTAAATGCTGTTTTATTATTTCCACTCGCACATGTGCATACAGGGAGGTCAAAAAGTTACGACCATTTTAATCAATTAATGTTATTGTATGTGGCGCCATCTAGTGGCAATGGCAAAATATATATCATATTCGTGTTCGTCATCTCAATAGTAAGAGTACACCAAATTTTACTTTAATCTGTCCAGTGAATTGTAAGATATTTCACTAAATGTTTGGTAAAAAAATAGTTTTAACACCCTGTAAAACGAACACCAATAACATTTTGCTAAGCGATATTAAGCTCAAACGCTTTATTTTCATGTCAGGTATGCTACATTAACCTATGTCCAATTAATTACCAGACACCCTGTATAAAAGACCATTGACTTGAAGAGAAGAGGAACACTGATAAAAAAATAATTTTGAAATTTGGAAAATAATTGTTCTGGTTTTATTTGTATTTTTTCGTAAACTTGAACAAATTTTACTATTTGCAAAAAGTATAATTGAGAGTTTTCCCTCTAAAACTTTTTTGTGCAAGAATTTTATATGCATTCAATTATAAAATAAATAATAGTTTAAAAAACTAAAAAAACACGCTTTTATATGCAACCGAACAAAAAATTAGAAAACAATTTTTCATTACAAAGAGTTTGTCAGTCACTTCAGAGTAAAAAGCGTGGGGTGCTTAATATATTAAATGTTATAATTATTCTATTTGCAAATATCTATGAGGGAAAAGTTATGAAAAAATAGTAAAATGCATATAAAAAGCGTGTTTTTTAGTTTTTTAAACTATTATTTATTTTTCATTTTTAGTTCGATATATCAATTAGTTTTTTAAAATAAATGCTCCAGTTTATTCACTAAAAAATTTCTTCGCCATGCATTCTTGATTTAAAGCCAAAGTGGCCACATAATTTTCACCTTTTAGAACTCCGTATTTCTATGTATTTTACACCTTTTATTATAAAATTGAAAAAAGTCAATTAACAAAAACGCAGCAAGTTATGCATCAATTGCCCTTGCGCATTCGCCATAATTAAAAACGATTATTAAGGAATTTATTTATCCTGGCGATGGCGGTCCTAAAATCAGGATAACGGAATACTGTTTTTAAATTATTGCATTGTCATCGGTCCTTGATGCGTGTGCTAAGTTTCAAAGAAATTGAAAACTAACCAGAACTAACCAGTTCACAGTATTCCTCCTTCTTTTTTTTGCACACAATTCTTGATTTTCATTTTTTAGTTCGATATATCAATTAGTTTTCTGCGGTCATGTGATATTGAAATGTTTCACGAACTATTTCGTAATCTAATCATTTCATTTAAAGCTTCACTGTTGCATGGGGTTTCAGAACGCAACTACTCCGAACAAGTTTCAGATTGGTCTACATGTAACGGGGTTTGTACCCGTTTAACGGGGTTCTTGTTAACCCCATGGTCTTCCTGTCGTTTGCCGAGGGTTGCGTCCTATGGGTGGACGCACGCTTGTTTAACTAAGGTGTTGCAACCTTATCCTGGTCCCCAACCCGTCGGCAAATGTTGTCAAGTTCGATTATTCAATTGTCTAATCTGGCGCATCCGCCAGAACGTACGATTTTCACTTTTCCGGTTTTCCTGGAAAATGCTGGAACTTAACGGGATACTGTTTTTAAATTATTGCATTGTCATCGGTCCTTGATACGTGTGCAAAGTTTCAAAGAAATCGAATAGCTGGAAGTTGGTAAAAATTAGGCTCAAAGATTCCGTTACATAGATAGATAGATGGATAGATAGATGGATAGATAGTTACAACCCAAGTTAATAAAAGCGTGTTAAAAATAGCAGATATTTTTGAAAATTTGTAATTTGACACTTACATTAGCATATATTTACAAAAAAAAAATAAAAATAGATAATTGGCTACATTTTTTCTGGAAAGTGGAAGATAATTTTTTTTTCCAAAGTGTTTTTTGAGGCCAATAGCATATTTGATGTGGATCCCATGTCTCTCTTTTCAGATAAAATAAGTTGAAAATCCTAGGAGCTTCATCCATTTAGCGGTGCAAAATGTGAAATTTAAGGTTTAAAAAACAGCTCCGAAATGGTCAAGGAATGGTCATAAATGGTCACTAAGTGTAACGAATTGGTCATCCATACACCAACTTTTACACCGTGTTTTTATTTTATCAAGGTTTTAACAAAGTCTTCCTCAGAGCGCATGTCTTTACCAGGCCTTTACCGTGCCCTTACCGGGCCTTTACCGTGCCTTTACTGGGCCTTTACCGGACGTCGATTCTGAATACACCCCTGTCTTGACAATTTTTTCCCTGTACGTGCCGTTTCTCACGTTCACTACCTCAAACCGCCTAAAAGTCGAGGTTTTTTCGCAACCAGGGCCGCAATTAGGGGGCTTGGACCCCACAAGAATGCGACTAGCCCCTGGTCGCAACCATTTCTAGATAAATTAACCCCGAGAAAGAATACTTTGTATTTAATTCAAGGGCTTTTGTTATTTTTTTAATAAAATGTGGTAATATTCGAGATTGTATAGAAGAAACAGTTTAAAAATGTAAATTCGGTGCTCTTTGATAAGAAAAAAATCACAAAAGTTTAAAGCAAATAAATCGGCATGCTTGACTTTGCGGCTGCCTTTGCTATATTTCTTTTATGATATGCCGGTTGATGCAGCTGGTCATCGCTCTATGGGATAGAAATTAATTTTTTGGTCACAATTCTGAAACTTACCAATCTAACTTAAAATGGGGTGCTTTTTACTGGAAAAATATTATAAATTATTACAAATGCTTTTTGAAAACCTAAAACTTATTATATGTTATTATAAATTTACACCCCCTTAACATTATTATTTTTTATTGTACAAAATAAACTAAAATGTCAGCTTGTTTGGTTAATTCGGTAGTATACCAATCAGTAATCTGATATACAGGGTACGACAATAGGTATGATTTATTTAAATGGAACACCCTGAATATTATATCACCACCAAAAAATCTTTTAAAATGCTTTAAAAAATTACTACATTTGATGTGTCTATCTCAATTAGTTTCGGAAATATGACCATCCAAATATGAAAAATAATTTTAAATTATTCTTAGAAGCGTAATAGAGATACATCTTCCCAACTTTTTTATTTTTAACGTATAAAATAAATAAAAAACACTGTTTTGTTGGGTAGATTCTGTAGAATCGATATCTTTTCATCGAGAATGCTTTTATCTTTTAGGATATACAGTGTAGGACAAAACATATTAAAATTTTAAAATGGAAAACCTTGTAAATAATAAAAAAATCTTGTATCTGTTTGTAAGTACAAAAACTGATAAAGAAAAAGGTAAAAAATTGACAAAAGTAGCGAGACTTCGCCAGACTACATCGGAAACACAACAATAGCTATTTTTAATTTTTTAGTAAACAAGGCTAATAATAAACTAAGTAGATTAAATGTTGTATATTTATGTTTACTTAAAATACATTTTCAAGTTTCTTATTACCCCAATAGAAGTCGTCATATCCTTTTATAATTTTGCGCACATGTGAGTTTGGAGTATCTGCTTTGAAATACACAGCATGAGCCATTAAAATGTCAAAGTTGCTTTTTGGCCAAAATAATGGATTTCTATCCCATAGTGTATCGGCGCGTCGCTGTAAAGCATAGCGGCGCCTTTGTTAAAAACATAGTCCGATTGCAGGCGGCCTTTTTTATATTATTTTCAAAGAGGTGCCGAATGTGCACTTTTAAAATGTTCTTACTATACATTTTGGAACTAGCCTCCTCAATTATTCATTTATTATAGAAGAAAAGTACGCCTATGACCGTTACTACCATGTAAAATTTTCTACAAAAACTGCAACGGTAATGATTTTAGATAATAATAAAAATTTACAAGTAGATCTTTAAAATACCTAGTTAAAAACAACGTTTTTCTTTTTAATCTTTAAACAAGATCTTGCGTTTCTTACGCTTGTTAATTGAAGCACTGTAATTAATAGGGCATTTCTAAATAAGTTAGTATTACTAACAGTACCGTACTCAAAGTACTGTTAAAATATATATTAATTACCGTGCCTATTAGAATGGTGCATGGTAAAATGCGTTGGTATTATACATATAGTTTATTTACTATTGGACCAGAAAAAAATTAAGAGCAATATTACCATTTTTGATCTATACATTTTACAGAGTCTTTTCTAGCTGCGTAAAAATAGGGGCTTATTCATAAGCTTATTAAAAAAAAGAAATTCAATAATATCTTCGGAATGGCATTGTTGGTTTAACCCTTCCTCATAGAATTAACCCTGAAACTCTAAATTTTAATAGTGATTTCTTAGGATGGGAGGTTTATGTACAGGGTTTTCATTTATATTTTGCCACTCAGTTTAACTATAACCAATAATTGATTAAAGACAATTTGAAATTTTAAACTTTTAAATGGAAACACCCCTATTTATTTTAACGTATGTCCTAAAAGTTTTGGCACAAAACTCATTGTCTTTAATTTTAACAAAAACAAAATAATATCAAGTTGCCTTTGAAAACAAAAGTTTATTTACTTTATTTACTGTCAGTTGAGATTTATTTATTTTGAAGTTTTCGCTTTAAGATGTCGTATAAATTAGAAATAAGAAAAAGTATCTACAAGTTAGTTGGGCGGATACCCAAAGCTGAAATCTGTCGAATATTCCAGAATGAAAACATTTCACGCAGAACCATTTATAGAACAATAGCGGAGTGCGAGCAGGGAATACCATGTCTGAATCTCCCAAAAAGTGGAAGACCACGTGCATTTACCGCACAGAGGTCAGAGAGATTGGTGAGAAGAGCAAAAAACCAGATTGGAATGTCAACGAGGAGACTGGCTAGGCAATACAGATCTTCTAAGCGTACGATATCGTTGGAATTGAGGAGGAATGGTCTTAGATATCGAAAGAGACGTAAGTACCCCAAATACTCTCAAGCGCAGCTTCTTCGTATACCAAGATGTTGTCGTCAACTGAGGCTGGTACATTTTGCCAATGAAAAAATCATTATTTTAGATGACGAAAAGTATTTCACTTTGAGTAATTCTGAAATGAAGAAAAACGATGGATTTTATACGGACAACGTAGAGGAATGCCCTGACAGTGTTAGATACAAACATAAAGCGAAATTTGCAGATAAAATCCTTGTCTGGTGCGCAATTTCTAACAGGGGGTATCCCGACCTTTTGTGGGAAGAGTGAGGGGAAGCTTTGAATAGTCAGAGCTATATTGATAACTGCCTTTCCAAATTGCTTCAGTTTGTCCGCGAACATCATGCTAATGACGATATCATGTTTTTGGCCAGACCTAGCATCATGCCATTACTCAAGAGATACCCAAAACTGGCTTCGACAACACCACATACCTTTTGTTCCCAAAAACGATAATCCTCCAAACTTGCCGCAGGCTCGCCCAATAGAGGATTTTTGGGCTGTACTGTCTAGAAAGGTTTATCATGGAGGCTAAGAAGCACAAGATGAGGAACAATTAAGACGGCGAATTTACGAGAAATTAAGAGAAATTGAACTGAATTCCGTCCAGGACCTCATGAGAGACATTCGAAGAATTTTGCGTCTGGTAGAGCAGAACGGGCCACTCCACATAAATCGATATAGTTTAGTTAAGTATTGAGTTGTAATTTATGAAAGCTAGTTAGTGTTTAAATAAATTTCTTCATTAAAAAAAAAACGATAAATATTGTGTGCCAAAACTTTTAGAACATACGTTATTTGTAAATTCTACACGAAAATCTCTGTCTAATGACATAATACAACATATTGTTTATTTTCAAGGTGGCTTTCCTAAATCATTTATTCACGACATCCGAATAACCGAATTAATAAATTGAAGATATGTTCAGTATTGGTTTGGCGGATTCATTTAATAGATCTTATTTGGGTACACGCCAAGTCAGATTAAAAAACCAAAGAGTTAAAAAAAATCAAATAAGTAACTAAACAACTAAAAGTCGACGTTTCAGTGGCAAGTCTGCTACCGTTGTCAAGATAAAATTAAACAAAGATAAAAATTTAAACAATTAACTATTATTTAGGTTTTAAAATTATAAAATTTTAGCTTTATTTTTAGGATATTCTGAAAGTCGTTTGACATTAAATGTCAAACGACATTCGGCCATATTGCTTTGACGTGTTATGACGTCACATCTCTCATTTTTCGGCCATGTTGTTCAGTGCCGGAGATATACTGTTTACTGTATTAGTAGAACAACCGTTTACACAACAGTTTTTAATTATTATTAAGTTGTAAATTCTTTTACTTTAAATAAAAAACATTTGGAATTACATCTTTCAATAAATATCACTTCCAAAACAATGCAAAATAAAATGCGCAAATTCTAGACGCCACTGGATTGATCATCAGCTTTTACCCAGTCTTGCCAACTTTTCTCCGTGGAGTGCCCTTCCTTGCGTCTCCGACCTCGAACTGCCTAAAAGTTAAGGTATGTCGCAACCTTATTATTATATAAACTAACCTTGGGTTATAGTGGCATAGTGACTTATGTAACTGGTTGCTGGTGTGATTTATTGTTTATAATACAAAAAGGTGTTGAGCTAGTTAATCTTTAGTTTTCCTGAAGATACTTCAGTATCTAGCAAAGTTAACCATATGGTATTTAAATTAACCGATATTGATGCTACACATTTATCTTTATCAAAAAGAAGTGCATACATATTATTGAATAATATAATGTCAAAACAAAACATATACAGAGTGTTTAAAAAAATAGTTTACATTTAAAATTCGATATTGACGTTACTATTCTTATCGGATTTTGATGCGTTTTTTTGTAATGGATAGAGTGGGTGAAGAGGAAGGTTTATATGTGTAATAATATTTAAAAAACCTATACAGAGTGTTAAAAAAATATTCAACATTTAATATTCAATATTACTCAACGGATTTTGATGCTATTTTTTTAATAGATAGACTGAATTAAGTGGAATGTTTATATGTATAATAATATCAAAAAAAAAAAACAAAAACATATATATTTTTTAAAAAATAGTTCACATTTAAAATTTGATACTAACGTGAAAAAAAAAAGTGGTTATAGAAATTGTACACAGGTATCTATGGTTTATAAAAAATATATAGAGTTGCCACAGAGGGTGAGTCAAAAAGAGGTTATATTTAAAAACCCTTAAAACTAAAATGCATTCTTACTATGTTATTATACCATCTAGAGGTTTACAAAATTGTCTAAATATAAAGATTTCCAAAATGATTATCAGTATTTAAAAAAATATTATACAAGGAGTACAAACAATCTTAGGTTTCTTATCACTATTTTTTTATCTTTGGACAAACCACGAAGGCTAAAAGCCTACATACTAACGTACCGTGGGTGTCTTATGCGAGGTAAGAGGGAGTTTGTTGACACGGGACTTAAATACTTGAAGATTTGAGAGGTTGAGAGCAGGTTCCACAATCTAGAAACACTAGGGATAAAAGAACGAACAAAGGGAGAAGTTTGGGGCCTGATGCATACGCGCGGAACCACGAGTTTCTCTGTTGGGAACCATAAGTGGAGGAACTATACTGGACAATTCTTCAGAGCAGAAGCCATGGAAGTACCTATAAAAAAGCGATAAATCCCCCACAGCCCGACGGTGGGCAAGAGAGGAAAGCCTTTCTGTAAGTGAAGGATCATTAATGAGACGAATAGCTCTTCTTTGAATAGAATCAAGAATGCTTAGGGTTGTAGGGGACGCCATGCCCCAGATATGAGAACAATATTCCAAGGGAGGTCGGATTTGGGACACATATAAAGTGTATAAATTAGAAGCGGAAAAATACTTTTGGCTCGAAAGAGAAATCCAAGCTTTTTGAAGGTGCCGTGTCTATAGATACAATGTGTTTATGCCAGTTAAGGTTACTTTTAAATGTGACGCCCACAAGATTGAAGGTGTCTTTGCTCTGTAAAACTTGGCCGCTCGTAAGTAGAGGATGCGTATTTGATGACTATTTTCGCGACAAGGAACATGATTGTCTTTTGGATGCATTAAAATGGACGAGATTTTTGGCGCCCCAATCCAGGTCAGGTTTAGTGATGGGTTTAGGAACCTGAAAGCTGGAGTGAAGGGTACTATCGTCGGCGAAACTATGAATGGAATTAGTTGTCAACGAATAGATAAAGTAATTCAAGAGGAAGGTTTATATGTATATCCAAAATTTTCACGTTATAGGAAAGGAAAACTGTTTTCCTCCGAATTTATCGCGTGCGAAGCCGCGAGCAAAAGCTAGTAATAAATATAGCACAGAGTGGCCTCTGCATAAATGTTTTTCCTGTCGATCAACCAAAACCTATCCAAAAAAAAAACCAGTTATAATTATTTTCAGATTTTTCCATCTAAAATTAAACAAATGACAAAGCCGCCCCAAATCTGGTTTCGTAAATATTTAAAACCCTACGACGGGGGACACATCAAGCGTAATATCATCCCTTTTAACAAAACCCTTTTGTCTATATCAAGAGAAAAGCAAACGATATCGTATTGCACAAGGGAGGGATGGAAAAGTTAAAATTCATGCAACTTTTGATAAAATCTCTTTTACCAGTGAAATTTTGCTGTGTTGACATTAGAAAACAGAGTCGGACGAAGCACGCAATAATTTGTTTCTTCAAATCTATTATTTTACTTTTAAAACATTTTTTACAACAAAGTCTTTATAAAAAATTTACAAAGAGAAATTAATTAACTTTAAAAATAATAATAATAATTTTAAAAGATGTCTAAAAATCTAAAAATAATAAATCATAAAAGTTTTAAAATGAATTCGGTTAAGGGAGGGGAAAGATTCTAAATAAAAAAAATGGAGTTCCCTTTTGAAAAAACAAAGTTTATATGAATATGACCTTAAAATTTTAGTCAAGGTCCCAAACTAATAATACCAATAAATTTGCCCCTTTATTTCAAACAATTCTTACAAAAAACATTTTCTTCTAAAATGCGCCGTTTTCGGGTTATTTGCCTGTCTATGGTTAAATGAGCCACCCTGTATAATCTGTCAACCAATATCCGATTTTACAAAATGAACGGTTTTTCTTTTTTTAGATAATAACCGCAATCAACCAAAAACCTATTAATTGATATTCGAAGAACCGCTTTTCGATTTTGGTCCGATTATCCAAAAACCGGTATTCGAAAACCGATTATCCGAAAAACCGGTATTTGAAAACCGGTTTTTTAAAACCGGTTAACCGATATCCGAACACCGGTTTTTCAAAACCGGTTAATTGGTATTCGAAAAACCGGTTTCGGTTGCCAGCCCTATTATGAACCTTTAATAAGCAGTTATGGAGGCAAGGAAAAAATCCCTAAAACAACGTTTTATACAGGGGGTTTTCTAATTGAATGTCAATATTGAAGGAGGTAATTTTTGGGTTTATTTTAAGAAGAAAACTTCATATGTCCTAAACGTCTTAACTTTTGAGATACAAAGTGTTAAAATTTCCAAAAAAAATCTTTTTTTTTTAAATACCCTAACTATTCTTTGCCCAATTTTATTTTAATATGGCAATATTATTAATGACATTAGGGGTAATTTATCACTAACTTAATTACATTTAGTAAGTCCAGTGTCGTCTCGAGAGGCAACTGAAGAAATATTTCCAACAAAAAAAGGCACGCCACTGACTATGTAAATGTGTGCAAAATTTTGCTTTGATTAATTTCAAATTTTACACAGTGTTCTCAAAAAAATTCTTTAATTAAAAAATGTATTTAAAAAAAAATGTCAAAAGAAAAGTTTAAAACGAACCTCACTCCCTTATTAGTAACATATTTCTGGTATTAAAGTGTAAAAAGGTTTTGTGTGTTTAGTTATTAAAATTTGAGGTTTCTTTTTTGATTTTCCCAGGATTTAATCATTAAATCCCGACTTGGTTCAAATTGGACTAATGGATTGGAATAAAAAAGGTATGTTTATAAAAATTTACAAAAAACTAAAAAAAAATGTTTTTTTAATGGCCTCTTGTATACACGTTTTACTCATTTTTTATATGGATTATAATGAAACTAGCTTTTAGAATTTTCCCAACTGCCGTCCTGTTATAGTTTGTAAAGTTTTACTTTACAGTTTTAGATCATTATTGTTAGCGATTGTTGACACAAAAAGTTTCAACTAGAGGCTCAATAGGTAAATTTTCACATTATTTGATTTAGCTAAAAATAGGTCAATTTTATTATTGTTGACATTTAAAGTTTAAAATTAGAGAGATTCAATTAATTACTCAGTTAAAAGCTTTTGTTTACCCGTCATTTTATAAAACGCAGCAAAAAGAAAATTAAGTAAAAAATAACATTAGTTCATACAAAATTAAGTGGTTTTTAGAAAAATGAAAAAATAACCCTTGGTTTCAAATATAAGCTTGAATTGGATATTTTCATAATATATTATATTTTTATTTTAGTTTTTAAGTAGGGTAGGGCGGGGCTAGTTGAGCATAGAGGTAAGTTGGGCAATCAAAATATCTTAAAATCTATCGACCGCACGCGAAAGCATCAACTGGCGCAAAGAAGGGGTTGCGCGAGGGTAACTCATTGTGCGACCACTAGTGGTGACGCGGCGATCGAGAAAAGTATCCGTGCGCATTTTTTATTTTGTGATTAAAAAGTAAAATAATTGCAAGCCGGAAAATTTTATCTGTGATAGTTAAATGTATTCCGTTCTCAATCAGGTAAGTGTTAATCTTAAGTAAATTTATTGCAGTTTTATTATGTGTAAAGATTTTGGATAAAATTCTAACCGGTTTTCTAATAAATTTACTTTTCTTTTAAAATTTCAGGTTAGGGTTAGTTGAACCACAGTTGCCCAACTAACTCCACGGTTTTAAGTATAATTTTTTTTTATTATTTAGTATACGGACTTATAACAGTAAAACTACTAAAGTCTTCTCAAGATTTAAAAGAGGCTGCAACCCGAACTTTATACAAGCAAAAAAAAGAAAACGAGCTGACCTATCCAACTTATAAATTTTCTCTGGAAATAGTTCGACCATACGCAAAGGCTGGTCCAAGAAAAGAAGCCAAATCAAACAGTAGATACAGAAATTTTTGCAATTTTAACAGATACAGAAGACATTACAAGAGAAGCAAAATAAAACTGCTAAAAAACCTTTAAAAACGAAGATGAGTCAATGGAAATTTAAAATTTTTAAATACAATTTTCTAACAAAAACATTTTTAAATAAAAATATAAAACAAAGTTATAATTTTAAAAATTTAAATAAAATTTACAAACTAAAATTTTTTAAAAAAATTTGTAAGGCATTTGCTGATATTAAATCCAATAGTTAAGCTGAGCTCTAGGTACGTTGCTGTTTTATGATTGATATTTGTTGTTTTGACTCTATAAGATTATAAATATAGACAGCAAATTGCCAAATGTATTTTTTTTTTTTTGTAAACGTATTTAACATTCACGCCATGATTTGACTATACTTTCTAAGTGCTCCACTAGCCCCATACCCATGCTCAACTTACCTCACCTATGGGGTACGTTGGGCATACTTGACTATCTACAATAAAATAGATGTAGCTTCTAAATTCGACTTATTAGAAAGAAATTACTATGGACACTATTGCTAAGGGATAAATTGCTAATCCATAAGTATGCATTATGAGCCCCTAAAACGTCGGCAGAACGCTGGCATCGGTCTCCCCGAATCTTATATTTGATGGACCAGCATCATTCTACCGATGTTTATAAAAAGCGGTTTTAATATTTACGGGCCGGGATCGGACCGGCATGTGTATATAAACATGATCTCTTTTACGGGTTCTCACCGTTATGCCGATTCTGTTCCGATGTTGATTTACCATGTATGAACTGAACTATATAAGATTTTATATTTCGCGCCAAGAAAACAGCGCTAAGCTATGAGGTTAGTTGTGTTGTGAGCACGTTTAGACTCGAATACAATTTTGTTTGTTTGGTTTTTTCCGGTGTAGTATTAATAGTGTAAATAATTAATAGTTTAAAAAAACTAAAAACACGCTTTTATATGCAACCGAACTAAAAATTAGAAAATAATTTTTCATTAAAAAAATATTGTCATTTCATAGTAAAAAGCGTGGGGTGCATTTTACTATTTTTTCATAACTTTTCCATCATAGATATTTGCAAATATAATAATTATAACATTTAATATATTTATCACCCCACGCTTTTTACTATGAAATGACAATATATTTTTTAATGAAAAATTATTTTCTAATTTTTAGTTCGGTTGCATATAAAAGCGTGTTTTTTAGTTTTTTAAACTATTAATTATTTTTCATTTTTAGTTTCTGCTACTCTTGACAAAATGGCGAAAAAAATTTTAATGAACAAGAGTGGCAAATTTTAAAATTTTTCCAACAGATTGCAACTCACTAAAAATTTCTTCTTCATTAAGTAGCAAAGTTTGAAATTTTGCCAACAGATGGCAATCCAGGCAATGTTTGGACCGTTGCCAATATATTGCAACCCACTAAAAAATTTCTTCTTCATTTAATAGCAAAGTTTGAAATGTTGCCAACAGATGGCAACCTAGGTGTTGTTTTTATATTTTTATAATATAATGGAATTTTTTTTCCTGGCGATCCAAAAAAGATAACGGGATACTGTTTGCAGATTATTGCATTGTCATGTTTCCTTAATACGTGTGCAAAGTTTCAAAGAAATCGAATAGCTGGAAGTTGGTTAAAATTAGGCTCAAAGATTCCGTTACATAGCCAGATAGTTACAACCCAAGTTAATAAAAAAGCGTGTTAACGGCATTTATTAACTGTTATTGTTCATAAAAATTGAACACCAATGGTGCAACTAACCCTATATTTTTATTGTTCATAAAAATTGAACACCAATGGTGCAACTAACCAAATTGTGTAAAAACTAAAAAATTTCTTCTTCATTTAATAGCAAAGTTTGAAATGTTGCCAACAGATGGCATCCTAGGTGTTGTTTTTATAATATAATGGAATTTTTTTCCTGGCGATTCAAAAAAGATAACGGGATACTGTTTTTAAATTATTGCATCTTCATCGGTCCTTGACACGTGTGCAAAGTTTCAAAGAAATCGAATAGCTGGAAGTTGGTTAAAATTAGGCTCAAAGATTCCGTTACATAGATAGATAGATAGTTACAACCCAAGTTAATAAAAGCGTGTTAAAAAAAACAATCTGTAATGGAGAAATTTATAAGTAAACAGTAAGTATGTCGTACAAGTGATTTTCTTAAAATTACCGATCCTTTTTACTTATCGGGCCCAGGTTCTCAACAACGAAACGTTGCATACAAAAGTTTTTCATATTCGTAATCTGCTCTCCAAAAAACCACCCTATACGAAATTACCAAATTATTTTTTTACTCAATTACAAATTAACTGGTAATTGATTTCACGTTGTGGACTAATTGTTTATACAAAGCAAATACACTGAAATAAAGTCATTAATGCATAATTTTTTATCAGCTGATAAAATCTGGCCTTATTCGCCAAAAGATGCTGAAGAAACTACAAAAAAAAAAATGTTGGCTTTTCTCCTCTCTCATCAGTGGGCTTTCAAGATTATCTGTTCCGGGCCGCCCCATAATTAAGGAGTGGTGGAAAAAAATGGGAACTTAATAAAGCCTAAAATGTAGGTACGAAAAAGAATTAGGTTATTATTTGTTTTTAATTTTTTATTATGTCTCTGTTGGATAGTCATAAAAAACCAGCAAGCAGACTATAAAATAAAACATAAAACATTTTTTTGTTCTATAAATTATTACCTAAATGTTTTTTGGCAGCAGTTTATTTTAAATATTTATACTGAATATCAGGTCTTTACATGAAGGCTCTTCATTTAAAAAAGTTTCCAATGAGGACTCTGACGTTTAACTGCAACGTTGTCAAGTCGCCTAATTTTAATTGCAAATTAAGTGCAAAAATTACCAATTTTTCCATGTTTAATAAATGTTTCGGTGATCTCATTATCTTTTTAGTGAAAGTATCTTTTTCTACTACTGTATAAATAAGAAAACCTTGTGGTCCTAGCAACGCGAATGATAACGAAAGAGAACCTTCGTGTTACCTGGTTGCTAAGCGTTGCTAGCTACGAAAGTAATATTTTCAGCGCCTGGACAAAAAAGTAAGAGTAAAAAAAAGAAAATATGCTTGTGGGAAATATTAGGATTTATTTATAAAAAGTAACTAATTTATGACAAAATATTTAAAAAACTAGGTTAGGTATTGACATTAAAAGTAATTGTGCAATTTGAGCAATTAGCAAAAGAAATTGGAGGAATAATACTTGAATTAACAGTTTTTAAATTTGTTGTTGGGGTATCGTTATCACCTTTAACTACGTTAATATTCATATTTTTCACTGTTACTTCATTAGAGGAAATATTGGTAGGAATTTCGTGTAAAATCTTCTTTGAAATTTCCACCTTATTACTATAGGATTCAGCAATATATCCCTCCACAACAGAAGAAGACTTCCAACCTCCATGCCTTTTTAAGTCCAAAATATCGACATCCGAAGCATTGGCAAGGAACGTAGTTGACGTTCTTCTAAAAGAATGGTCAGTGTATCTACTGATGTCTTCAAGATTCAAAAACTTCGCAATTTCTTTAGGTACATTTGAAATAGTGTGCTTTCCAATTACTTGATTAACACATTTACCTCTTTCATAACGATACAATAAGCGCTCATCTAGAGCATTCCTTGGTCTCAGCTTAATATAATCCTGTAGAAATCTGACATAAGGAACTGAGCCTTCATCGTTGGTTACTACAAACTTTCTTTTAACTTTATTTTTAGACTCCACTATTTTTACTATAGCCACGTCATTTCTTATTTCTACATCACTTAGCTTCATTCTGTATATTTTGTCTGTCCGGCATGCCCCAGCCACTCCCATAATGGCTATTACTTTCATTGCTAAGTAACTTTGATCAGGCACGTTAAGTAAAAACTTTATGATTTCTTCTTTTTAAAATTTTTTGACTTTTTTGCCTCATAACCATCGTTTTTTCTTTTAATAAAAGCAACTAGATTCTTGAACTCCGAAATATCTTAATTTTTGTTTACGGAAATTGTTAACTTGAGCATGGAATATACAGACCAGAGGGTTGGTGGTGATAAAGACCCGGATTTTTCTTGAAAATACGCCAACATCACATTCTCGTCAATCCGCCCCACAATTTTTATAGCAAGCCATTCAGAAAACGATTTATATGTTTGATGGTACGTCCCTTTAGATTTGTCTGGCAGAAGTGAGGCACACGCAAGGTCAGCTGCCTTTTGGATGCCATTTTCATATTCATTTAACATTTTAAAATGGGAATGGATTTATACTAAATTAACAATAATTCAATATCTGACAAGTGCTGATGACAGACAATGTCAACAATAAATGTGTTGTTTAATTAATTTTTAACAGGTAAAATTTCAAAATCTCTGATATTTCTATTAAAACATGATGTTAATGATTATTAAATTATGCGATACATAGAACAGTAGCAGAAAAAATATAATACATTACACGATGCGAAAGGCCTTTCAAGTGTTCGGAAATTTTTTAATAGCCTCGGCTTCGTCTCGGCCATTTAAAAACCACCTCATAGTCTAAGAGCCAGCTTAAATCTGACAACACATTCTTTACGGTATCTGAAATTTCGTCCAGTGAGACTTCTATACCTAGTAAACAAGCAATGGGTACTAGCTAAGCTCGGCCGCGGTAGGTTTGGGGTCCCTCAGGTGAGACAGGTATGAGAATTAAGTAAATTTTTAAAGTATTTTACGGCGTCTGCCGTTTTAATATGTCATAATATACTTCTAGAAAAATTGAAAAATAAATATGGCTGCTGATTTTGAAGGTTGCAACATCCTGGCAGCCACTTTTCAAAATTCGGAAAAAAATTTAAAGTATTTTACGGCGTCAGCCACTTTAATATATTATTTATTGAACTATTTTAAGCTAATATTGAAAATGGCTGACATTTTTTACGGTTGTAACTATCCGGTTTACAGCGAAACATTACCTGCAGTCTATGCTTAGAAAACATGTGGTATAGTAATAGTAGTAGTTTATGCTCTCTCTCTTCTATTTCTTTAGTCAAACATTTTCTCCTTTTATGTTAGGGCTGAGTGGTGGGAATTTAGTTCCTTTTACGAACACAAAGGCACACCTGGCCCAACGGTTTACGGACAAATATATTTTAGTTAGTTGCATGTTGAAAGTATAGAGACATACCACTGTGAATAGTTTTTATTGCATTTATTGATTGTTAATTTATTTTCCATTACTTTTTCAGTATGGCTGATAATTTAAAGTGTGTGATTTGTGCGTCGGAAAAAGACGAAAAAGTGCTTTTATTTTCTGAAGAAACTTTAAAAAAGTGTTAGCGTATTCTAGACTTACGAAAACATCATAACCTAAAATACAAAGATGTAATTTTACCTTCAGATCTTTATGATTGTGGATATCATCGCAGTTGTTATCGGGTTTTCACAGCTTTAAAGACAAAGTTTTATGAAATGAAAGATACAAAAAAAAGATGTTGCGCCATCAACATCTCAATCTAATAAGTTATCAACGGAATCACTATCTGTTCAGCAGCCGTCAACGTCAACAGATAATTCTATGATTGCTGAAACTGTGACTCAAAATGTTAACTTATCTTTAGATTCATCTGTACTAGACGAAGTTGTAATAGAGGGTAATAATTCTCAACTGAATACATCGTTGGAAGCAAGCTTCGTTACAGATTCTGATGTATTAAATTCACCAACGGATAATTTAGCTGCAGAAAATGAAAGTCCAATCGTAAAAGGTAATATTTGTTTTTTTTTTGTGAGAAAAAAATAAAAATTTCATGGTAAAATAGAAAATTTGCGCAGTTGTAATAAAGACCAATTTCAAGAAAGCATTATGAAGAATCTTAAAATTAATTCGAACTATTACAATGAAATGTTGGATAAGCTGCAGAATATTACGAGCAATAAAATATATTACCATGAAAATTGCCGAACAGAGGCCAGAAACAAAAAAAATTACAAAAAGTCCTGTTAAAACATCGTAGCATATTTCCCGTGAATATCACCAAACTGTTTTTCAGGAAATATGCACTTTGATTGAAGAAAATGTAATTAAAAAGGACGTTGTTATTTTCTTTCATTACTGCATAGGCATTATATCGATTATTTCAGCGAGTTAAGTAATGATATGGGACATACCTTAAGTTCAGTAATTTCATCACAATATTTAGAAGAAAAGATTCGTGTTCAATTTGCTGGGAATATTCAAATACTACAATCAGGTCATAAAAAAGTAATTGCACCGAAAGGCATTACTTCTATAGATGAATCTTTATTTGCTCATTTAAAAGAAAGAGACATTTTACAAGCAGCAGCCTCGATTTTACATAAAGAAATAATGAACATTGAAAAATCAAAGGTCCCAGATAATTTAAATAGTCAGAAATTAATCCAAGGTGAATGTTCAGTCCCATCAATCCTATCAGATTTTGTGGCTTCAGTTATTGGAAGTTATTTTCGCAAACGACAACAAAGTGAGAGTTTCAAACGTCACGTCAATTGTGTGAGCCAAGACTTAATTTACATGACTCACAATGGAAATCTTAAAACTCCCAAACATATATGTTTAGGTATCACTTTGAAAAGTCTCACTAGCAGCCGTAAGGTAGTTGATATCATCAACCGCTACGGACATTGCATTAGCTACAATGCGATTGAAGAACTTGAGACTGAAGCTACTTATACATCGACTTCTCGAGCTGGACTGTGTCCAGAAATCATCAATAGAACTGATAATTTGTCGGTGGGTATTGCATATGATAATTTTGATAGATTTGTTGATACGAAAACCGGCAAAGATACTCTTCACGATACAGTAGGGATAATATATCAAAACATCGATCCTAACCTTGAAAATATTGAAGAAATTGAAGATGTAGATGATTTGCGAGAAATCCATTCTAAAAGACGTCGAAGACGATTTTTTGAAGCAATTGATCCAGAATTACCGTTCTTTCCAAAAAAAAGTAAAATGGGCAGTGGTTTTCAACCTGAAGTTTCTGAAAGAGAAGAAGAAAATATCATCCATGAAGATCTGTATCCAATGTGGGCAGGTTTTAACAGTGCTGTAACAAAAGATTACAGTCCTCAGCAATTAATTTCTTATCTCACTCCAATCAATGCATCTCCAACAGCTCACCCAGTAGTTTTAGAAACAATGGAGCAAAGTATAAAAATTTTAGAAGAAATCAACCAACCTTACATGCAAGTAACATACGACTTGGCTATAGCAAAAATCGCTTTTCAAATTAAAGCCACTGAGAGAAGTAAAAAATTTTCCAAGTTATTTATACATTTGGGTTCTTTTCACATCATGCTATCTTATTTTAAAGCTATTGGGAAATTCATTGATGGCTGTGGACTGTCAACAATTATGGTTGAGAGTGAGTTGCTTGCGAGTGGGTCTGTAGCAAGTTTTTTAGATGGCAAACATTTTAACCGGTGTAAGAGGTTACATCCTATGATGGCCTTAGGATTGCAAATTCTTCATTTCCGATCTTTCTTGAACATGAAAAATTGAAATATCAGATGATATATTTCAAGAATTGCAAAGATTGAAATCTTGCCAAA